>CAJNJA010041631.1:0-27609 GCA_905231915.1 Symbiodinium necroappetens | reverse complement strand
TGAAATTAGCAAAATCTTAGGAAAAGCACATGGCCCGATCGATACGCGCGTGTGTGGGGAAAGGGCTTCAGGGTTTTAGAGTTTAGCCTAGGTTTCAAGAAGCACCTGCCTGAAACTCGAGACCTAAGTGATAGGATCTCAGAACCTTGGGCTTGAAGTGTAGGAATGCCAGCTGCTGAGCTCAGCCGGAGAGCAAAGAGAAAAAGAGAGAGAGAGAGAGAGAGCAGGACGGACGGCACGCCAGAAAGGGAGCGGGGGGCAGGGAATGAAAGAACGAGCAAGGAGGGAGTCAGGAAACGAGGCGGGTCGAGTGAGGGGGCTCATCACTTGCGTATTGGGGCTTGTAGGAAGACGCTACAGAAGATAATGACGCATCCAGACCTTTGATTCGGTTCTCTGGTTTACCAGCATCTCCCAAGGTATCCTAATCGAAGCCTGAAAAAACCCTACGTAACAGCGCGCATGTACAGGACATGCCCACGGAACCTCAAGCCGTTTATGTGTAAGAAGCTACGCATCAGAACCACTAGAAAATTCAATGGAGAACCTCTGAAAGAAGAGGGGTTGTGGCACCCTAGCTCAACGACGGTTCGCTGCTTTCGGATTTAGGCCAACTTAGGCTGAAACCCTGGCACCGCAAAGCACGAGCCCCTCAACGCTCAACCTAAACACCAAAGGTTTAGGCTTGTAGCTTAGAATGCCCAAACCTCAAAAGCCCGTAGGACCTCACGACTGAGGGTGTTCAACTTCAAAGCCTTAAGGCTTTGTGGTTTAGGCTCAGAACCTAGAGGTTCAATTTTCTATACGCAAGAGACCTGGGCTGAGGCATGATAGACTGTCCAAACTCGTGTCAAATCAATCTTTGCGCAAGCCACAAGGATACTCCACAACGAGATTGAGCTACCGTAAGACGTTCATACAGCCCTCAAAAATACTGCATGCATACAGTCCCAGCAACCCTAACACAATTCAAACATTCAAAACTGAGCCCTCAAAACTGCAAAGCCCCAAACCGCTTCATCCAAATCCACATAGAAAAACGTCGCAAGACCCTTACAAAGAGCTGGGTACACACCTCGACGCTTATTGCACGAGGCCCCGGCTACTGCAGCAGCTTTCGGTTTGACCTGGGCCACAAGGGCTCCCGGGAAAAAGTTCCCTTCGACGGGGCTTTGGGATTTGTAGGGGCTTTATGGGGTTTCACAGGCACCCTTTCATCGATCCCTTGCAAGCCCCAACTCAGGGTTCAGCGTGTTGTTTCGGGAATAGGCTTCAGGGTCTTGAGGTTTAGGCGGCTTAGGCTTCTCAGAGGATATCTCCGTCATCATGGGTACCCAAACAAAGAGGGTTGAGGCGGTGACGGAGTTCAATACGCCTTCCTGACATGCCCCCCTTAACAGGAAGCCCAACACCGAAAGCCCCCCAAGAGAACTTGTTCAGTGGTCCTTCAAAAGGCAGGTGGTACTGCGGCAATAGTTGAGGGTAGCTCGGGGGTTCAGCTAACCATCAGCTCACAGGCGCTGGACTCCGAACCCCCTGGGCCCGTGGTGAAAGTTGAGGAGTGCTCCCCCCCCAATGCAAACTGTTGGAGTCTTGGGGGGTCAGACGGCCCAGCAAATCTCTAAAGATAGGTTCCAGTTTCTTGCGCCTGGTTTAGGGATTAGCTCTCTAGGGCTAGGGGCTCAAGGAAGAGTAGTGTAGGACTTCGGGCTTAGGTGCTTAGGATTTGCGGTCTAGGGATGGTGGAAGCAGGCAACCAACAAGGTACGGACGAGAAAACTGCCGTTTGTCAGAGCTGAAGTTATGTCGACTACGACCTCTGGAAGCATCAGGGTCATAATCACCATCGTATCATCAGCACCACCATGACCACTGCAATCACGACCAGCATCAGTGTCCCTTCTGCTGTGTTATAACGTTAGCCACAGGGTTTTGTCGTCCGTCCTCATGTTTGACTTAGTAGCTCTTCAATCTTACGTAGAGATATGAAGCCTTACAAACCCGCTGATACAAGCATACTCATCTACTGTAGCTGTTACCATAACACCTTGAAGACTGAGGATACCCCAGTGTCTTAATAGTCAGCGTTGACAGGGAGAACCCAAAATACAAGGGCATGAAACAGGGCATGAGGGTGCTGCTTGGAGTACCTAGCAAACCCCTTTGACAAAGAACCCTTGTAATGGAGGCGTCTAGAACCCTATAAATGCTTTGTGAAAACCCCACGAAGGAGCTAAAAACCCTCTCAAAACTGCAAAAGCCCTACACAGAACCCTTGCAATATTTGAGAAAGTTGACATGACATGCTGAGCCAGCGGCCACCGGAGACGTCGGCGACGGCTTGTCCGTGGGTACCGGTAGCTCGCTGGGAGATTGTTGCGCTGCCTCAGTCAAAGTGCTTTCGAAGTTGCGTGTTAGAGGGCCTTGCAAGGGTGGTACAAAGTTTTCCGGTAATTTTACCAGTTTTAAAGTACATGTTTAGGGTTGGGAGTGAAACCTTATAAAGATTTGGGTTTAGGGAGTTAACGTTTAGTGCTTGTGGCGTATCCCCAATGCGAACCCTGATATAAGGGATCATTCATCCTACCTAGACCCTACCTTCCTTCAGCCACAGGCACAGACACAAAAACAAAAGACATAATCTCATTCTCTCTCTCTCTCTCTCTCTCTTGCTCTCGCTCGCTCCCCAGCATTTGCATGCAGGAGAGTACGCATGCCTGTATAATGCGTGCCTACATAGTACTCTGCAGGAAGCATCAGGCACACGTACACGTGCATAGTGCATGCATCGAATATGGTTGAACTGCTCGGCGAAGAAAGAAGAAGCTGTATTCACATGTGGTTCTGACACCGCGAGAACTCCACCCCAAGAGTTTAGGATTTTGGATTTAGGGTTTAGGATTGCCCCCAACTCTTCGCTAGTAAGCCAGGGCCAATCCCCCCGCAACCCTAAATCCTAAAGTCCTGAATGCAGCCCTTGACCTCAAACCGGTAAACACCCTGGGTCCTGAACCAAGAAGCCCCAAAATCTTGAAAGCTGGCATCCCCAACCTCAAAGCCCTGCACCGCAAGTTGCTCTCAAACCGTCGATCCTGCAACACCAAATGTTAAGAAAACTAAGACAACTGCCTCATGCTGAAGCATTAAACCACCAACCAATCCCAAATCATAGTATGCGAACCCTCCCCTCGCGAACCCTAGCCCAGCGCTTGCACTAACTTCACCTAAAGCCAATGCCGTGCCCAATCGCAGAAACATCCTAACCCGCGAAACCGAACCCTCTAAACTACACAGATGCCCTGCGAAATCATGAATGAGAATCTTCACCTTCACCTTCACTTTCATCATCCCCATCACGATCATCATCATCACCATGATAACCATGATCATCATTGTCATCATAGTCACCATCATCAACATTACCGTCACGGGCATCATCACAACCGCCATCACAATAATCATAGTCATGATAATCTAAAAATATTGTCATTTATTAGTAGTTTGGTAAGTCACTGTCATAGCAATCCCAACAATTGCCAATAATCATGAAAATCATAGACTGCAAAGTACTTGAAGTCATGAAAAAACTTCAGAGTCAGCACCGAAATCATCATAATCATAGTCGTACTCACAACTTAAAGTCTCTGGGATCACCGGCCGAGGAGGAAACCACCGGAGCCGATGCCTTGGATTTGGAGAGCTTGAAAAAAAGGAGCCTTCATCGTTGGAATAGGGTTTATATAGGGCTTCAAAGTATACGAGTTGTACAAGGTGTTTATACGGCTTCAATGTTCAACTGCTATATGAATAGGTCTCAAATGGCTTCTATAGAGGCTTTAAACAGTTTTTGTAATGCTTTATAGAGCATTAGAAGTCTTTTCCCTAGCTGCCCGCTGCCAGCCCCAAATAGCAGGCATCTCTTTTGCCGCTGCTCAGCTATGAAGGGAACTGCCCACAAAAAAAGCAAAGGAAAGCAGGGCCCTCAACCCCAAACCCTAAACCCTGTTAAAAAGAAAGGAAAGCAAGGCCCTAAACCCTAAACCCTATTGAAAAGAAAGGAAAGGGCCCTAAGCCCTAACGGGGTCAAAGGATGCGCCCCTAAAGCTCAAAACTCAAAAAGACCTCAGAGTCTCCTCACCTCCCCTAAGATTTGGGAGGGATCCCCCAAAAGATGGAGCCCCAAAACTAAGGGATCTTGGAGTCACAGGGGAATTCAGAGTACCAAGAGGGCCCCCTAAGGATCGGAGACCTCCGAGTCCCTGGCGCTGGCCACCATCTGCGCAGACCCGGCCTTCCACAGTGGCCGTGTTTGGGGCTTGAGGGTTTGAGACCTTTTTTTGAGAGGTTTTGGGCGTCTGTGGCTTATGGTTGAGGTTAAGGGATTAGGGGTGGAGAGATGAGGGTGCATGGATTGAGGTTTGAGGCTTAGGGTTCATTCACAAAAGCATCTATTCTTGGCCGCACACCATGCAAGCATTGCAATCAAACAACACAGGCCCACAGACCCAAACCCCAACAGCCCCAATTCCGGAGTTCCAACTCCAATCCCTCAATCCCAACGTGCATTCCGTCCTCAAGCTCCAGGCCCAAATGCCAGAAGCCTCAACGACCAAAAGTGTTGAGCACACCCTCAGAAGCTCGAAATCTTTCAAAAGTGAGTGCAGCCCTAATCCCAAAAGCCCGACAACCCCTGTAGCAACCTCTACACCAACCCCGAACCATAGACAACCCCCAAACATCGAAGCGAGCACCTCGAAAGGAGGGATGAAGATAGGTAGGATTAAGGATCCTTTATCTAAGGACTCTTCTTTGGGATGACATCCACCTACCTTCATCCACTTTGAAAACAGAAACCATCCTGAACTGACGAGTACCCGGTCCTGCCGAGGCGGTGGTATCGGCTGGAAGGGGATCTGGCAGTACGACACGCGGACGCTGGTTAAGGGCTTAGGGCTAGGGGAGACTTAGCGACCACCCACACCAAGATCAATGTCTTCCATGAGCCGTATATCACTTACCAGTAAAATACTTTCCTTAGCGCATCGTGCACACTGATTACCTCGAGCTGTTAGTCAGAACCGCAAGTACAAATTCAATCTACGCACCCTACACAAGTACCCTGTAACTACCCATGAACCTTAGGGAGACCCTATTTAACTATTAATAAAAATGTGTGCTTTGGGAGATAGGCTCACGGCTAAAGGCGGTTTAGGGAGTCCGGCAGCAGGCGCTTGGGTTTCGCACACGGGACTCATACCAAGAGGGTCTTCGGATCTGGGGCTCATCCCTTTGCCAATCCCTTGCTGTTCTCCTGTGGTCCATCCTATGTTAGCGACCGAAGCATCTGTGAAACAGTCGAATAGGGCGTGGAAATGTTCGTTTTTCGGGTGTTGGCCTGGAGGACGACTAACGAGTTGGCGCTTAGCCAAAGTGCCAGAGCAACATGTCAGTTACAAGTATGGGGTCGTGCATCTTATGCTGTACACCCAGCTCCTTACCTTCCGGGTTCATGTAGTATTCAGGTAGTGCAGAGTTTTCCGGGTACCTGATCTGGAAGGTCTAGATAAAAGTTCCCTGTGAGTTGATGTACATATATAGTATACGCGTTGGACCAACGTCTATACCCGATAGGTAACCTAGCGTCTTAGGATTTCGGTGTTAAACCCTATAGACCCTAAGCCCTACACCCTCTATAACCCTAAAGCCCTAAAGCCCTATACCCCCCTATAATTAACCCTCACGCTCTAAACCCCCTATAACCCTATAACCCCAAAGCCCTAAACCCCCTACAGACCCTAAAAGGGTGAAGGTTTTGAGCCAAGGTCGATCCCACCCTTCAAAAATGCATCGGAGCTCTCAGAGCTTGCTTTGGGAACCCATTCCAAAGCCAGACCCCAGCAAAAACGATCCAAAACCTACGAGTTTCAAAGGGCTTTTATGAAGAGTTCGCTTTAACTCAGTTAGGTCTTTACATCCGAAGGATGGATGCCTTGACAAAGCACTGTCTTGCCTTCTGCCATATAACGGTACAGGCTGTAATTGTGCTGGCCTTTTGAAGGGTTTGGGTTCACCTATCTCGGTCCTTACTAAGACCTCCGAAGGAAGCTTAAATGAAAGCACTGTGCTCCTTCATAGTGGGATCAAAAATATAACGGGTATTCAGACCGCAACAAAGGAAAGTTGGGTCCAGGTAGACCCACATCCGGGTGTAAGTCTCAGGTTGATCGCCTGCAAAAGCCCGAAACCCACACTTCAGGTTGCTGCCTCCGTGGGCACGGGCATTTCCTTGCGCAGGGCGTGGGGTTCATGGACTCACCACGTTTGGGCTGTTGGTCGTGGAGGCTTGTGGACTGTATGGTTCAGGATTGGAGACGCCATCAATCAAAGTACATACATCTCTACGGGCAGGTACCGATCACCTTCCCGAAGTCCACTGAAACCTCGATGAAGGGGTCACCATTAAGAACACTTGGGGCGGGAAGGGGGGATGTGGTCAAGGTTTAGGGTGCAGGGCTGAAGTCGAAGGTTTGTCAGGGCTTATGGCTAAAGTAGACTATCACTGTAGACTGTAGACATGTAAAAATGTGCTCAGTGGCTCTGTCCACAGATACATTCCTTGTGTATGTCTACACCCTAGACGGACTTCGTCTCCGCCCAACCCTCAACCCTAAACCCAGAACCCCTATATTCCCTCAACCCCCAAACTCCCAACCTTGTCGAAACCAAAGCCAAAACCCCTAGAGCCTAAACCCTAAACCCTAGACCCTAAACCCCAGACCACCCTAGACCCTAAACCCTAGACCCTAAAACCCCTGCTAACAAAAAAAGCAACTCCGTTTTTGTCAGAGCCGAGGTCGCCACGGAAGGGGAGGATGCAGCCATTGACCTGGTTTTGGGGGCATACGGGCCCATGGGTTTATGGTTTAGGGTTTAGGGTTTGGAGCTGAGGGTTTAGGTTTCGGGTTCCTGTAGCGTGTTCTACAGGGGTTCTGCAAGGGTTTGGGGCTTGGGAGTCTGTGAGCCTGTGGCCTAGGGCGAGTTTAGAGCTTAGGAGTTTGGGTTTCGGGGGGCTCGCGGGTGTTCAGAGCTTCGGAGGGGTTCGGTCATGTAGGGGGCTCTAAACAGACTCTGTGAGGGCTGCATTGGGCGTCTAGGAAATCTTCAAAGTCGAGAATGATTGTATAGGGGTCGTAAGGTTTAGATTCAGTAATATATTAAGGTGTACGTAGGGCCGTTTAGGAACATTGCTGAGCGCATCTGTTGAGCGTTCGTTCTGGGAAGGGATGCGGAGTACTAGTAATCCCATCCCGAGTTTAATTCAAAGAGGTGCCCAAACGGGCTTCGAAAGGGTTTTCGAGTCTATATGCCAGGGTTGTAGCACCATAAGGGTTAGTGGTCTCACTCCAAGACTTAGAACTGTGGCCGTGCTGCCCTGCATGTTGACAGCTACATCGGCTCTATCATCTCTCTAATCCCTGCCCCTGCGCCCGAAGCTCTCCTTTCTTCATGCCAGTAACCAAAGACAGACCTTAAAGCCGAAAGCACTAGGCTCCCTCCAAGGCACCACATGCGAAACATAAAGTTAAGCCCGAATGAACCCCCCTTCCCTTCTTGGAAAGGCCTTGATGTTCGGTGCCTGAGAAACCCTCATCAGAATCCTTATGACCTACGAAATCCTAGAAGTTCCCCCCTCCAAGAAAACATACAAACTCTCAAACGCTAAAGCCTGTTTCACCCGGGTCCCGAGCGACGACATGGGTGCTGACTCCGGCATGGGTGGCGGGAAGTCCGCATCCGGAGGCCTCGTTTTAGTCTGTCGGTCGCGGTTTGCTCCGAAGGTGTTTTGTTGGGAAAAACGTGCAGTACTGTATGTAAAAGTAAGAATCAATAAATAATAAATGAATAGACAAAAATAAACAAATTCATAAATACATAAATAAATAAAAACAGTCTATATATGAATATATATATATATATACGAACACACACACACACATATATATATATATCGACAGAACCGGATGCAGGCCCATTTTCACACTCTATGGCTAATACTATAAAACCGTGTTCCGTGTACAGACACATGTATGATCAAATACGACTTTTAATCAAGCACTAGCAGCAAAACAACGCTGATAACGCAATCCGTGATCGATAAATTAATGTAGCCGTGGATTTGAATGCGCAGCTTTATTTGAGAATGCATTCATCCATATGTATACACACACACACATATATATATATGTGTGTGTATATATATACACTGTATATATGGTACCATCTATCTATACATATATATATATACATACATACATACATACATACATACATACATACATACAAAGCACATGAAGCTTAGGCCTTAAAGATACAGGTCTGAGGATCTCCGTCAACCTGCACTCCGAAAATAAACGACCTACGACCTCTTCTAATGCCGTTTGTCTCTCCGGGTTTATATGGCAAGCCCTGCAAATGCATGCTCTGCTGTCTGGGCTAGCAAAGAGGCTTAAGCTTTGTAGGTTTATGGTCTCCCTGTAAAAAATTATGAGGCTCCTTATTCTGATTTTCTCATAAGTTCTTTTTGAACCTGGGAGGTTTCGGACTACGGCTATGGTGTAGGTTTACAGAATTTGTGCGGGCTCCAGGCTTTGATAAGCCCTTTGGTTCTAGAAGGTTTTCGGGCTTTTCAGGTCTGAAAGGGTTCTTTGAGGTACAAGGAATCGGATACGATTCTTTATGGTCTGGATGCCATGAAAGGAACAAAGAAGAAAGCTTGGTGATGCAGGAAGCAGGGTTACGGGTCTACAGGTTTATAGGGTTTGGGATATCCTTCCAGAGTCTTACTTGAACCATAACCCTGAAACCAGCCCATTGAATCGAAGACACCAAGAACCTCGAGACCTTGAATCCATCCTGGAGAGAAGCTAATAAGCCCTTTAATCTCGCTGCTCCTTGCGACTGTGTCCCGGACGCTTCTTCCACGAGCGCCACTGGGGGCGCAGTCGGCGGAGGTGCTGTCGTCGCCGCCTTTGGATTTGGGATTGGCTGTGTTCAGTTGTTTTTGGGGGCTTTCGGGGGATTAGGATCTGGCTTGCAGTTCTGGATTCGGAGTTCGCTGCTCAAACATTGAGGGTGCAGGCCTTTGGCATGCAGCCTGATGGGCTTAGGTTCAGGATTTGGGGCTTCATGTAACCGCCGCCGGTAAGGAATGCCAATTCCTAAAGGGCATTTCGGCAATACCATTAGGACTCCGATTATTTACAAGGTCCCGTGCAAGCCCAAAAAGCCCTGGACCTAGTTGTTCAAACTCCAGAAGCTGCAACAAAAGCTGCCAACAAGCCCGGTACGTAACCCAGGCCTAATATTGAAGCCTGGGTCTTACATCTTCTACTGCAGGGGAAGGTACCCTGGCTACAAGCATCCACAGAAAGTCTTCAGGAGGAATACTGCCTCAGCATTCGAGCCACTACATTACCTGTCCGGCCTCTTCTTCCATGACCGTCCCTTCCTCACCAGCGAAAGACCTCGCAAGAAGAGTTTGGGGCAGTCTCGGTATCGGCTACAGCAAGGAACTAGCTGGCGTATAGCTTGTTAAGGACCCTCGTATATCCCCACTACAACGAACCATGGCTGGCAGCAAAGGGAACTGACTCGAAGGATGTTGAATTTTGGATGAAGGAAGCAGACTTCCAGCTGTTAAAAGGAGGGTCACACTAACCCCCCCCCCCCCCCCCCCGCCCCAAACCCCCAAATTTCTGACATCCGGGACAGTATAAACTCCGAACTCCCTATCCTGAGTTCCATTAGCCCAAGCGGAATCGAGCTGGAACTTCAAGCTGGAGACGGTTGACAGCAAGGGTAAGGGCTTCCTCTTTCGAAATGGGTGGTTTGGGGGCTTTCTGGGCTGATTTGGGCAGGGCCTTGGGCGCTTAGGGCTCGAGAGTGCGGAAGACTGAGGTGCGCAAAACTGACCTGAAGCTGGGTTCCGGCTTGGTCGCAGTCGAAAAAACACGCTCTTAACCATGAGCCAATCTAGAACCTGTGGCAGTCCCGAGCCCTCTAAACGCTGAAGCCCCAAATCCTCGGGGTTAACCGCGCATGTGCTCAGCAGAGGACGTCGGAGACGGCACATCTGTCGGCACCTGGTGCTGAAAACAGAAGCTCAGGTTCGGGGTAACCGTCCCTAAAGAACGTCCAGGGTTGAGTTGAGGATGTCTGTTTCTGGGACGGTTAGGGGTTGTCCTTCAGGGTTTAGGACTCATCATTTCATCAAGTGTTCCTGACAAATACTAAAATTACTAAAACCCCAAACACCAAGCCCGACCCCCAGTCCCTAAGCTTCAAAAACTGAGCCAACATGACAGGGATATAGGGTTTTGGGGCCAAGCGCCAAAACCTTGCAAACCGGAACCCTGAAACCTGAAATCAAGAGCCTCAAAACCCCCAACCCAAACTCGAAATCCCACATTTCACCTTCGAACTCCCCTTAACCTTAGCACTTAGCAGCCAACTCTTACACCCTAAGTCTTATGCCCCAGATAAACTCCAGACCCAGAAACCCTGGGTTCAAAACCGAAACCCCGACGAAGCAGCCAAATTTTCCCTGGAATGCCACAAAAGCCAACACAAGAACAATATAAAACCGTGTGAAACCTAATACGTCATGAGACCCAACAAGAATTACAAGACATTTTTTGCAAAACCCCATAGCACCTTATAAAAAAACCGGGTTCAAAAACAAGGCCCGCAAACCGCTCGGAAGCCCACCGGCATGTCTGTGGGAGACCGCGGCTCGGGTGCGGACTCGGACCTTCACTGGATGATAATTTTGGGTCTGATACAATATCTATAAACACACACATATACAGATAGATAGATAGATATGCATATATATATATACATATACACAGCTTGTAGGACTTTAGGCTTTAGGCTTCAGGCTGCAGGTTGAGGTACATTTAGGCCTTAGGGAATTTTCAAGGTTGTGGGGCTTCAGGATGGCCTTGAGGATTTAGGGTTTAGGCTTTAGGGCGTAACAGGGGTTTGGGGTTTAAAAGTTGTGGGGCTTAAGGTGTACGGCCAAAGCAGATGAGAGGATGCAGGGGGGGGGCGCTACACATCTCGCTCTATACTATATAACTATAGCCGCATATAGAGGCCTTAACAACGTTAGTATACGGTTTGGGGGATGTTGAACGTGTTAGAAATCAACTGATCGTTGCCGGCCAAGGAAAACCCTAAACGGCCTGAATCCTGACCCTATCCCCTGTGGAGCCCATGGCAAACTCACTGAGGTGGCAGAGCATGACATGCAACTCCAGCTCACCCAAGAAGTCGGCTGCGAGGTCAAACCCTAAACGGCCCTAAGCCCTGAAGCCTGAACTAGATCGCAAAGTCCCGAACCCCAAACCCGGAATCCCAAAACCCTAAACCAAACAACTCTACACCGCAAACCCGCAAAGGCCTAAACACCAAAACCCTGCCCGAAAGCCCAAAAATCACTGCGCCCGAAGAAAGCCCAAGGCCGCAGCATAGCTGCGCTTTCCATGACCGCCGACTCCTGGGGAGCTGGCACCTGAAACCGCAGACACGGTTTAGGGTTTGGGGTTTAGGGTTTAGGCCTGTCTAAATTAGGGTCCCCTTTTAGGGTCCTTTTTATAAGGGTGCCGTGCTATATTGGAGACCGAAAAAGGGACCCTAATTTAGAGAACTACCCATGTGGGTTTGGGATGTACCATGTGAGTTCAGCTAGGGTTTGATGAGGGATTTATGATTTCTTACAAGGGCGTTGTATGGCTTTTGAACGGCATTTAGGGCTTCAACACTTTTACTTTGCCTTTTGAGGGTCTGCATTACAGGGGCGTTTAAGTTCTCAAACTCCCAAGCAAGATCACACTAGGCACCGGAATATGACCCGTGTAAAGACAACTATGTGTCCAGCGTACCTTCATGATAAAGCCCATCACCCCCAGCTATTCAACGTCAGCTCGGCTGTTGGCACAGAGCTCCCTTCATCAGGATTACTGTGCAAGTAATGGGGAACCTTCTGGTCGTGCTCTTTTGGGTTTAGGGTTTAGGGTCTGCATCAGGGTGTGGGGTTCAGGGCCCATGGCAGTACTTGACAAGTAATCCCGAGCCCTGAAGTCCCATGCGGAGTCAAGCACCGTCTTCCGTATCTGGTTGAGGGTTTAGGCGTTTAGGGTTTAGGGTGTACCCTGCATCGCGTTGGTCTCATGTGTGTATGCCCTAAACCTTTGGGGCTTTACTTAGGGGTTTAGGAGGTGCAGGAACGATTGTTGGGAAATCCTGGCGAGATTACAACAGCTCAGTCTCGAGGATTGTTGTCAGGTCCGTTCCATGAGTCCGAAAAAAACCCGTGAAGGCAATGGAGGAAAAATCCGATATATTGAGGCCCTAATACGATAATATCCTCGATGTTTTGGGTGCCTTTCCTCTGCAAGTATGCCTAAATGTCTTCCGTTCCTTTGCTGATCCCAGAACCTTGGACCGATGAGCCCTGCTAAAGACCCCAAAACCCCCTAAACCCTAAACCCTAAATGTGTAAAGGATCTGGGGTTTAAGCGGCTGAGGGGTTTAGGGTTTAGGCTTTCGGCGTTTGGTCGACACAAAAACCCTAAAGCCCAAACGACCCTGAACAAATCATGTTTTAATCATGCTAAGTTGCGGCCTTTTCAATACTCGCAGGCATCTATACGTTCCAATGCTGGTACTCAACTCAAGCTTCATGGTGCGAAAGAGCCAGCATTGAGTACGCCACCGGCAATGGTCATCTGCATTGGCACGTTGTTCAATCACTTCTGTAGCAGTTCCCAACACTCTGAAACCGATTGAAACCCCGAAAAACATGCCAAATTTCTGCTGCAGAGTTCCTGAGCGCCCCGGCATCCAATTCCATCTGAGCCGAAAGCACCGCAGAGTCGAGGGCAGCCTGAATGAGTAAAAGAGTGACGTCAGGGTTAGGAGGTTACAGTCTAAAAAAAAACAGGCGGCGGTTAATGTAGGGGCTTTAATAATTAGAATAGGGTTGTGGGGTATATTATACCATAATCAAAAAAGGGAACCCCCACAATAGGTAGTATTGGTAATTATTGAGGCCCATATAATTAGGGTGTTTTCTTTGTTGGACCGCCTCGTTTCCGACTGCACAATCCATGCTTCGAAATACCCTCTGGGGGCAGGCAAGGACCGCAACCTTTGGCCTTTGGCGACGACCAAAACACTGAAGCATTGCAACACCCCACGAAAGGAAGAATGTGTTGAGGGTTTTGGGTTTTGGGTTTTCCGGGGTTTCGGGGAATATCAATCAAAAGAAGACGCTCTGCATAATTTGGGGTATTCCTTACGAGCTACTTTCGCGGCAATGCGGAGAAAGGGCCAGAGTCTGTGGGTTTAGACCAGCTCCTTTCGTTTGACTACCTCCTTTGACACTACCAGAAATCACATCACCATTGAATTTCACGACTCTCGCTAAGTTCCGTCCTTTTTCTTCTCTTGCAAGTTCGTCGCTATATCAACACGGACCGCCGTCCTCCTCGACTGCCAGAGTGCATTTTTCCATTAAAGATGGCAAACAGCTCAAGCGCTAAACCCAAAGCCCTCCAGGCCCTAAGCCTCAACACCATAAAACCTCGTAAGCGGAACCCCAAGAGCAAGACTAAACCATTGTCGAAAACCAGGACGAACATGGACATGCTGAGGTTCAACCCCTCTAGACCCGAACAAATCCCCTAACCTCTAAAAGGCCCTAGACTCCAAAAACCTGAACCTTCCGACCCCAAACACTCACTCAGCCCGTAAACCAATCCCTGACAATGGCCCTACCCTAAAATCCCGAAGGGGGCCCCAAGCCCTGCATGTACCCTAGAAACACCTTGAACCATTGAACCCACACGCTGTTGCCTCCGGCGCCGGTTCCGCCAGGGTCTGCGTCGGCCTCAGGGACGAAACAAAAAAAATGAAGGATGGTCTTGAATGAGCGCGGTTGAGGGTTTGGGGTTGGGGGCATAAGGTGTGAGGTTGGGAGTTGGGGTTTAGGGTTCAGCTGTAGCGGCTTATGGATCTAGGGGGTTTGGGGTCCTTGCACAAAGTTTTAGGTTTCGGGCTGAAGGGCATAGAGCTTTAGGCAGACTTCAGGGGTGCTAAACCCTATGAACATTGAATCCTGAGCCCTGAACCTAAAACCCTGAACCTGCTAGGGCGAAAGAGCGGCTTCTGGGGGACTCCCTCTGCGTCGGGACTTGCGGCATTCCTGGGGAGTTTGGGGTTGAGGTTTAGGATCTATAGGTTTTGGGGGCTTAAGTGGTTGAAGGTTCAGGGTCTAGGGCTGGTTTGTGGATTTAAGGTCCACGGTTTAGGGATTTCGGCTTTTGCCAGCTACTTTTATGGTCGGGCTCCTTCAAGGATTCAATGAAATGGAACCCTTGGAGAGGAGGCCAAGGGAAGTTCCCATGGTGGTCATTAGGATCTTTTAAAAATTAGCAAGGTGACTCAGTCAAACTCAACGCCACTGGATAGCTAAAACAGGGTTCCTGTTGGGACTTAACCTGACTCTGCCCAGTATGGCAGGCATTTCGTTTACTATGTACCTTCATCAAATTGATTTTGATATTAGTGGCTTTGATTTCCTTACGCATGCTGGGATCGGCGACGGCAGAGCAGTCGCTGCCACGACGGTTTCTGCCTCAGACACGTGCAGGGTTTTGGGACTTGGAATCACATTGTTGGGGCTTGACATAGGCTCTACCAGACTCTTCTCCTGATAGAAGTTGTTAATCTAGTTGTGTTGGCCGTAGTCTGGATCTAGTCAAGCATGGTGACAGTGCATTGGAGGCTGCCTGGGTGGCTAACATCCAGGCTTTTCCAACAATCGCTCAAACAATTTTAGACCTCTCAACACGAGGAGAAAGGGCGTCCCTAGCGCCAGGTCCCTGCCCCATTCGGCTCAATCCACCTACTCAAACCTTCATTTCTGGGCCCTGTAACAGCTATAGTGTCTAAAGGCAGAAGTTTATGTGTTGTTCAACTCAACGCATGTGATCTCTCCTTTGAAAGCACCCCCCCCCCCAAGTTTGCACGAACAAAACAAGAAAGACTCCGAGCCTGACACAGCTCGACTGTGACAGGGGGGAAGCTCTTCATGGCAGGACTTATGTAAACAAAAAGCTTGGGATTTAGTGGTGTTGCGAGAATAATCAGGCGTAAGGCTTAAGGGTACAAGACTTTTGCTCTAGAAACTTAGAGGAGCTGGTTTTAGCATGTTCTGGGTGCAGGGTTGCCGGGGCAAAAGGGATCTAGTCCATTCTTTATACACATGCAAGGGCTGTTGGATATGGCCAGAGGCTCCCACTTCGTCTTCGTCCCCCCAGGGAGATGTGGGGGTCGGCACTTCGGTCGGTACGGGCATCTCCTGGGATGGGTCGAGGTGGGCGAAGGCCTTGAGACTTTGGGGGTTTCGGGCTTTGGTCCCGGAGTTTTCAGGGATCTTCACCTTTCTTCACCTTTCGACGATCTGGGGCTCTTGGGTGACGAGTGGGTCTTCTGGCCTGCAGAGCCGGTAAATCCGAAACCATCGACCGTCTGTTTGTGGGGGTCTTCTGCAGAATGCATACTTTGTGCCGCTACACGTCGGCTTAGAAGCACCATCAACACTCAACTAGCGTGCTCATAACGAAAGGCATCGAGCTTAGGGTGTAGGAAACAAGATGCTTACAACACGATTTGGCCCTAAATCCTGAACCCTGAAGCACCACACCCCAAAACCCAAATTAGACCCCCAAAGCCCTAAACCCCTAACCCCCAAACCCTGCTTGCAAAGTCCCTCGAGCCTTTCAGTCAAGCAAGCAGGGAAGCTTCAAACATCCCGCAGCCAAAAGCAGGAAATCATCAGGCAACATGTAACATTAATTCAGGAGTTGGCTTTTCGGGTTTAGTTAGGGTTTCGGGATTTGAATTGAAGCCCATGGGCTTTAAACTTTAGGCTCTTCCGAGCTTGCAGGCGACTTTTGGGGAAACTCGCCATGCAAGGATCGGGCTTGGGGATTGAGGTTCGGGACTCCCGGGTTCTCTGATGCACCTTAAAGGCTCCGAATCCCGAAATGCTAAACCTGCCCCAAGCAAGGAGGCCATTTGGGGTTTAGGGTTCATCTTCCCTAAACCCTAAACCCTAAAAGGAACATGCGCATGTCCTTTTTCAGCCGGGGCTTCGCTTGCCGCCCACTACTCGAAAGTCACGAGATACTACAACATCTGGATAAACACTCTTCTCTGTATAGTCTGTATGTGTTTACATAAAAATTGATACGTATATAAATATTACACAAAAAACATATAGGCCTGAATCAAGGGGCCGGAGGTCTTGATTTGAAGGTCCAGGGCCAATGGCCAAAAATGACACGCTGACCTAAATCCGAAAATCCGCAACCCCTCAAACCCTGCACCAAACCCTAAGCCCTAAGCCTCATACATGGAAAGTAACCCCGTAAAGAAAGCCCTGCAGGAACCCTTAAACGAACCCCCCCCCTTTGTCGCTCCGTGGGTGACTGCTGGCCGGCGCTGCTGCTCACCATCCTCAGCATCTCAGACGTTAATCTGGAGGGGAGGGATAATTACTATTCTGATCGTATCAATATATCGGGACTATAATAAGGGGCCATTCTTCTTCTTCGCAGTATCAGTACTCGTCAATATCTCTCTTCATCCTCTTGTTATTGTTACCTAGCATTACTGTTATTGCTTCTGTTAAAATGACGACGACGACGACTACTACGACGACGACGACTACGACTACTACTACTACTACTACTACTGCGACGACGACGACGACGACGACGACGCCGCCGACTACGACGACAACTATTATCATTGCTTCTACTAATAATAATTCTGCTAAGCTTAGTATTAGTATTACTATTTGTACTACTGGTACGAATACTAGTACTCGTACTAGATCTACTAGCAATGCTAGTACTGCTACGGCCATTACTATTACGATTACTATTACTATTACTGGACCCTTATTGTTGCTATTGCCATTGCCATTATTACGGTTGTTGTTGATTACCATTATCCTTGCTATTCTTATCAGTATTTGCTGTTCATGTCATGGTTTTGGTTACTGATTCTGATACTGCTACTGTTTACCCTTGTTGATATTGTTGTTGTGGTTGTGGCTGTTATTATCTTCGTTGGTATTACTATCATCATCATCATCATCGTCATCATACCCATCATCGTTAAATGTTGTTGTAACTATATTATCATTCTATTGAGCACCCTTTTCGCTCATAATTCTTTTGTTCATTTACTGTTATTGCGAATAAATATATAAGAAAGGTTAATATAGTTCACATGAACTAGTATCGATGCTGCCAATCTCTATACTAGAGGCTCCAGGCCAGTGGGCAGGGTCAATTTGGAGTTCAGGTCCATGGCTGTAGGATTTCGTAGGTCGGTCAGGTCAGGCCTTTGATGGCTCACAGTTTCGAACTTCAGGGCGAAACCCCACAAAGCCGCCACAATGACGAATCAGACTTCTTCATCAACCCCATGGTCGAACTCCTACATGATGCTGGCAGGAGAAGGACAACAGACCCCCATATAATGCTTGTAGGAAACCCTACCCTTCCAATCCTTCAAACCCTAGAGCACAAAAGCCAGAAACAGAATCCGCTCTGCCCGCTCAGCCCTAAACCCTAAACATTGAACTCCTAAACCTCTCAACCCCAAGCCCTGCCCTCATGGAACCGCACGAAAAGGCCTAATAACTGCCTTACTCAATCCAAATAGAACCCCTGCACGACACATAAACCTAAACCCCGCGCCCTCCAAAAAAAACTAGCGCACCGGTAGCCAAGAGCCCTGCTGCATCGATGCCGAAGCCTCAAAGAGACATCAAGCTTTAAGGGCTTCGTTTAGGGGATCTTGGCGGGTTTGGGGGGTTCAGTGCTTTTTTGGCTAAGGACCTGTATATTGTGCTTTTTGTACAACACGCTGGGAGTTTCTCCGAGATTCATGTAGGGTTTCAGGATTTTTGAAATATGCCCTAAATGATTAACACAGGGTCTTGGGAAACTACGAGTTACGTATGTAGGGACGGCATGGACATATCGTCCCAAGCACGCAGACGCCTATCTCAGCGTCTGGCGGTTTACAGGTTCAGGGTGTTTGCAATGCTTCCGCCTAGCAGTAAAAGCCCGAACCGGCTGATATTGAGTATGTTTTTCGGAACCCCCTTGGATTCAGAAAGGCTGCTTTTGATGTAGGCAGGACTCACGCAGGTTGCAGCTAATTTAAGGTTGAGGGATAGTACTATGATGGTAGTTAATGCCTCTCATCAAAGCTCTATCTGTGTCGTTGTCTTGGGCTTGGGAGGGATTGACGCTTTCGAGCTTAGGTAATTAATTTTGGGAAGCTTCTGTTATAGCGCACGGCCACCTGTAAACCCCCTCAACCTTCAAGCTTCAACCTGCAACCGAAGAACACCACTTTTCAGGTCAATCTCCAATATCCACGAGACGCACGTGGGGCGATTGAAAATTGCAAGCCCTGAGACCCTTTTAAACCCCAAACCATGGAACACCCCAAATACATCCTCTGCACGCTGAAATCTAAACCTGACGGCCTCAACCCACAACCTGACACCCTCGATCCGCAAACCCTACACCCTCTTGTGGTCCAGCTAACAATAATCCTTAGAGCAACAATCATGTTCGTTCAGGGTTTAGGCCCTTCAAAGGCCACCACTCCTCCGATCCTCAGTAACTAAGTAGGACCTGTCTTAGTTGCTGCAATTAGGGCCTGGGGTTGAAGCTGCTTGTGTAGTTTCCAGACATATTTCAGGCCCAAGGATCAAGAAGACCCTCCAAAGACGTCCAACAAAGTCGGCCATAGGAGGTTACTCAATGTGAGCTTTACCTGTTATATTAATATTATAACTGTAAATACCCACACCCTGAACCCTCAGTCCATTAGCCACGTGTCGAAACTGAGCGTCGCGCTTCTACCTGGCTCCCTCGCCTTGCTGTGACTCGCATAGGCACCTTGCGAGCGAGTCTGGGGATGAATGCAAGGGGCCCCTATATAATCTACAGCTACATGAGTGTCTTCTGGTTGGCTGTCTCTCGCCTTCTATACTTCCCTCATGGAGCCTAAACAGCAGTTCACCCTGCAAAGGATTCTAGCCAGACTAACCTCGCATCCTAAGCCCGTGCACGCAAAGGACTTTAAACCCACATAGAAGCAAGGGGAAAACCTCCGATACACAGAAGCCCTTTGCGCTACTGCTGAGCTACTGTCACCAAGAGCCCCAGAGCACTCAAAGGTGAGTATGCTCCTTCGGGGTTACCACCCCCCATGTTGAATCCGATTTCTCTCCTTAATAAGTAAAGCCCTTCTTGTCCCTGACATTGACTGCACCTCATAATATAGTAAAACCCGTAGAGAGGTACCTTTCCTGGTTGTGCTTCTCAGGCCCCTGTAACTAGGACAAGCACCACACGCCTTTCTTGTTTATCACTGCCAATCGCGCTTAGCATTGCTACTCTGGTTTGGGTCATAAGTCATAGGCGGAAGAGCAAAGAAATCGTGCAAGAGACGGTGAGACCTCAACAACACCGCCAAAACAAAGCCGCAAACATCTCACGAGCATGCCTTAACCCCAGCCCTATCCCCGGTAGAAACTGCAGTATACACGCAGTGTAATTAAGAATTTCAACATCAACCCAAACCTGTTTGAAAGAAACAGAAAACACCAAAGAAACAGAACGTTAATCCCGTAAACGAAACAAAACGCAGCCTCCTCCTCTTCCCGGGTCAGCGTCGCCGTCGCCTCGCGGGTTGCCGCCGTGACGGTGCGAGCCTGGGCTTGGTTGCAGGAAGCCCTTTAGAAATAACAGGGCTTGGAGGGTTCCTTTAAGGGGTTCTATAAGGGTACTATAAGGTCCCAGTTTGGGTTCAGCATTTAGGGGTTTTCGGGTTTAGGGGCTTCTGGAGCGCAGGGGGTCGGCCATAGGCTGTATGCATAGTTAGGCTAGGGCATGAAGGTGCCTCTAGGGTTCCGGGCTGATAGGGCCAGGATGTATAAAGGTTTAGGGTGCATGCTTCATTGCGCTTAGCATCTAGTCTAGATAAAGTACTCGTAAATGCGGATAACCCTCATAAGTATACCAAGTCTAGCCTAAGCTAGTCGGCCTGCCCTTGAACAAAACTCCCAGAGCACCCACGAGCCAGAACCAATGCCAACTACGACCGAAGCCCTAAACCCCATACCGCTGAACCTCTAACCGCCCTAAAAATCGAATCTGAGAAACAACCGGGTCTATCTACGTTAGTGCCTAATATCAGCATCGTGAGAGGCTTGTTTAAGATAGGTTATGGTACAAGTACCGAGGTGCTCTATGGGTACATGGCGTCTTCAACATCACCTTTAAACGACCGACAGCCCATACAGCCCCACAACCCAAAACCCCAAACGGTACACCCTAAACCCAAAACCCAAAATCCAAAACGCTACACCCTAAACCCAAAACCCTAAACGGCCCTAGCCCCTAAGGCCCTTGACCCCTTTTCTGGCTTCCTCAGATAAAAAGCTGCTGCCAAAGATGTGGGCGAGGGCCGCTCCGTGGGCACCGGCAGCTCGCTGGGGGAGGCAGCCTCTTCGTGCGGCTTAGGGCTGATAAGGGGTGTAGGGCTCAAGTCTTGGGGTTTAGGGTTTAGGGTTGAGGGCTTGGGATTCAAGGTTTGGGTTTTAGGGCATGGGCTCGGCTTGAGCAAGAAAATGAATTTAGTTGGTATTTGGGGGCTCAGGGGCTTTTGGCTTTGTGGTTCCATGAGTGGACCAAGGTTTTTCGGCTTATAGGCTTTGACGGTTCGTTGGTTCATCACCACTGCGCTTGACAAGAGGTTTCGGGCTAGGATTTTCGTAGTTTAGGGGTGGTTTAGGCTGTAAGATTTAAAGGCTTACGGTCTTGGGCTTGGGGTTGCTCTTTTTTTTACAAGGTTGCAATTGGATTTAGTGCGTGTGTGGGTCTGTGTTGTCACTTTCTTGCGGCAGGGGGAGAGGGGGGTGGGGGGTAGCGGGGAGGAATTGGGGCGGTTCGTTGCTTGCCTGCTTTGGGTACAGCGAGGAAACCCCACACCAGAAGGCCTGCAATTTGTCAACTTCTGCACCATGTATACAACGACGAGCATCGCTCATGGATTAACATTGTTGTTACGAGTTGAAGCCTCCCTATGCATGCTACTTGTATGACAGCTATGACTGTTGTTGTATGTAACTGTTACTGGTGTTATCAGTACATTCCACCCGATAGGCTTTTCGAAAGGATTCTATCAGTATTATATTCCCTGCCATTTGTTTGCCTAAACCCTATAAGATCTGCAACTGGAAGCAGCAACATGTCGAACGACCGAATTGCACTGGCGACGTTTTGAGGCTCAGCAGGATTACGACAACAGAGCAGCCTGCAGAACAAGGCGATGCCTTCAAATGCAGCAAGCAGCATGTGGCTTCGATGCGTTCAAACTGCCGCTTGACAGGAGCTCCACTGGAAGCACAGGTGTTGTCATCTCGTCCGCATGGAGTCTCGCAGCATTTGGCGCTTGTTTGTGCGACGAGTGCAGGTGCCGAGTCATGGGCTGCCAAGTACGTGGATGATTGACGGTGTCTGCAACCGGCATCTAGATTCCAGATGTCCTTCTTCGTCTCCTGCGTGGCAGGAGCACGCTCGTTGTTGCTAAGGCAGACAACGGCAACATCTGCAATCCGAAATTCAGCAGCGGAACTACTTGGACCTAAAGCCAACCCCAAACCCCCCAACCCTCACCACTCCGAGCTGAAGGCCTGTTGCCGCTTTGCAGGTCGTGTTGCCACGGCAGACGGGGGCGGAAGCGTCTCGGCACGATGTCGGCTGATTTGCGCTGTGGGCTTTGGGAGCCGTAAGGGTTTAACATTCGTATTTACGGCTTCCGGCTGAGGGTTTCCGTGTGCAAGTTAGGCGGCAGCTAGGGCTTGGGGTTCGCTCCAACAAGACAAGGAAGACTGCAAGACAGCATGCATGCAAACACTCTGTATTTTACTCCACAAAACCCGCTAAGCCCGTTCGAGCATCATACGACACCATATTGGGAGGCTCAGAAGTGGCTCTCCGAAATAAGCCGCTAATTTCCTGAATAGTGGGATCCTTCATCTAGAAACCCCATACACAGGGGCACAGCACCACACACACCGTTATTAGTGTTCACACCCCTCCCCTAAACCCAATACCCTAAATGCTAGACCCTTATGTAAACCCCTTAAACCCCTTATACCCTAAACCCTGCACTAAGTCGGGCCTCAGTCTCCGAATCTTCGGCCGCCCGCTTCCTGCAGAAACTTGGCAGGAGGACGGTGTGCTCTGAGCTTGAGGGTTAGAGTTTAGGTTAAGGTTGAGGGTTTAGGAGCTTAGGGCATAGGTTCTGTTAAGGGTGCTTGTCAGTCTCGCCAGGTGAACTCAACAGAAGCCCGATTGAGCGAGCACTTAGGATTTAGAGTTTCGGCTTTGTGTTCTGGGAGGACCAACGTTTCAAAAGGCTAGGAGTCAAGACTATGGGGCTTGACTTGGGATTGTAGGAACCCAGAAAGAAGAGATCTTGAAGCACTAACCCCCTAAAGCAGCTCGAAACATAGCCTGTAGGAACATAAAACAAAAACATGACTCAAATGGGGCCCTTCCCCTCCAAATTTTGGGCCCCAAGCCTGGGGGGCGCTGCGACCATCGCCTGAAGGTGCTAACAAAGGGGGTCTGTGAAGGGTGTTCTGGGATTGATCTGATCAAGGATAGTTTATATCTAAGGCCAGAGGTATGGGCGCCTAATATGGACCCTTAGGCCTTTCTAGGGTCCCTTAAAGGTACATATAGGGTATACAGCAGGTGTATAAGGATGCCAGGGTTAAGGGCCATACTAGGGGCCCATGCTTTCAACCTTACATTATACGGCTCTACAGGGTTTCACGCAGATAGGGCTTCGGATAAGTGTAAGACAGTTCCCTTTCTTGTCCCTGTCTGTTTGTACTATAACATGCCTCAAACCCCTATTTGCCAATTCTGACGGACCCTGCAGTTGTGCTAGCTGGCTGAGATTCTGTCGTGTTAGGACTCCGGTCTTCTGTTCCGGGGTTCAGGGTGTAAGATTGGGGGCTGAAGACATAAAGGTTCCCGATTTCCAAATCAAGTTCGGGGTTCAAGGGTGGTCAAGGACTAGGGTTGATGGCTTCAGAACGGGGTTTGGGGTCTCGTTTGTTTGGGGATTCTGGTGTTGGGGTGGGGTTTAGGGCCCACGATCTGACTTCGAAGGGTTTGGCGGTTTTTCGTGATCCAAAATCCAAAAGACACACATATATGGACCATATATCCGGATATGAACGACTGATCGGGAGTTTTAGAGCAGATTCTGTTTCTTGGAGGTCGTCGGGATTCACACTTTGGGATTTGGGGAGTGGGAGGCGTGTCTTGAAACTTCCAGCTTCGCCGCACTTAGAGACCAATTTTCTAAGATCCTAGGGGTTTAGCGTTTAGGGCTGTGAGACATGCCAGCCCGCCGCCCTATTGGAAAGCCTCAACCCCTCAACCCCATTGTGCAGAAGCCCTGAATCTTGAGTTCGCCAACCTCTAGAGCATACGCCTTACATGATTGAGCCTTAGGCCGTAAACCCTGAACCTTAAATGCTTGAAGGTTCACAAGCACTTTTCAGTAGTGCAAAAAGTATTGCATTTGAGGCTATGAGTGGTTGTACCTATAGCGTTACCTACCCTTGCTTAGGTCCTCTGATCCTGTAGACCCTGCACTAGTAGTCCCAATCCTAAACCCTAAACCCTAAACTCAAAATCCTAAATAGCACACCACAAACTGTAAACACTACCCTTCTAATATCTTATAGGAATAACTCTGACAAAACCCCGGATGGAACATCTAGCCGCTGTAGCCCGATAAAACCATCAACGCCAAAAAAACACGAAGACCCTAATATGGCTGAACCCTCAGCCCAGACCCCGAAACCTTACCGCAGCTTTGAAAGTAGCCCCTGTAGAAACTCTTCATGGGACATTTTTAAACAGGAACCCTCCAAGCAGCCCTTGAAGGAACCCCTCAGAGCCCCGATTCTGGGGGCCACTGCCGGGACAGGCAGCTCAGTCGGACTTTTCGTAGCCGGCGCCTCTCTACACTCCAAGAAAACTCTGAAGGATCTACTCAACAGGGGGTTTGTATATGGTTGTAGAGTACAAGGATTCTACAAGCGTTCTATATGGGCCCATAAGAGGGCTCATTTGCTTAAAAGGCTACTGCAAGTCCCGAAGTTACACAGGCCTCAGGATTGCTTGTGTGTCTGAGCTGCAGGCTTTAAATGCGTCAGGGATTGTGCTTTAAGGCTTCCCAAATCAGCACCCTACGTTTCATTGTCAAGCTGCCTTCAACAGTTTCCTATTTCTTTTGTGTACTGAATGGTCCATATTCTTGCAAGGTGCCTTTTGCAAACTCGTCAGACTTAACATAAACCTAGGCGCGAAGATGCCACAACCTCTAAATGTGCATCAACCCTGAAATCCTACACAATTCCTTGCTCGAACATGCAACAAACAATGCGAAGCATGGGTCGAGGGAATGGGGAGTGGGTGCAGCGTATAAGTTTAGGCTTAGGCCAGGCTGCCAATTGGGAACGGCACACTGCAGAAACTCCATACGACCTCAAAAACACCGAAAAACATTACAATCCACATCCGGTCCCAGTGAAAACACAAACAACGACCGCCATGCATATCACGACTTCGTGCCGTCAAAAACCTGCGCTAAAGTCACGAGGAACGTGGCAACAACAGAGCAACTGTTGGTATTGTTACATCGCGGGGACGATCCCATCCTCCACAAGTGACGGCTGTCACAGGCGTCGCACCCCAAACGGGCTCGATCTCTGTGATTGTCACAGACGGCTTTGGGGAGGGGCTGTAGCAGCCAGGGACCAGGGATGAGAAATGTGCATGCGCGCATGTGTGTGCGTGCTTGTGTGACGATGTTCTCGTCCAAGAGTAGACAAATAATAATGCAGAAAACTGACATAGTGAAAACAATGATTGTTATTCCACTTCGAGCCACAGTTAAAGCTCTGCGTACTACCACCATGACGGAAAGAGTGGGTCCCGGGCCTCCTTTGTTGGTGTCGCCGTCGCCTCACGCGTAGGCTGACAAGGCATACACGAGTAGCGCCCATGAGGGCTAAGTGCATTATAGTGCTTTAAAGGGTTTAAGTTTTAAAGGTCTTTATAGGGTCTTTATGAGCTTTCAAGGGCTTCGGCTTTATAGGGCGCTTCTTTCATGTCCTCTAAGGATGCGGATTGTTCGGGTTTAGTTTTGAAGTTTAGGGTTTGAGGGATTCGGAGTTTTTGGAGTTTCAGGCTTTTGGGGTGTGAGGTGTTGGTGTGCTCATAGGACTTAAGCGGCTTCAGGGGTTTAGGGGGTCTCGGATCGAAGGAACTTAGCCTTTCTTAGTCATGCTCTTTTGAGCGAGATAGACGGTGGTAATCCAGCCATCTACATTAGGTACGTTGAGGTCGTATGGTTGGCCCAGAATTGGCTGTCGTAAATTCTTCGACCCTTATACAAAGCCTTCAACAAATTCTGATAATCCCCTTAAGTCCTGAAGCCCTTGATGAAACCTGTATGAAACCCTAAACTTCATAAACCTAAACACTCGTACCCTCGCAGCCTTCATACCTAGGATAGTTTTGGGGAAGATATTACTAAATATCTGAAACTGTAACGGTATTGCATTGACTTGGAGGGAAGTTGAACACTGCTCGGTACTTAGGACCAAACGAACTCTAACAGAGCTTCACTCCACCTCCCATATAGTGCTCTTACTAAACTATATAGGATATAGAGTCCCATGATGTGTCCGGGTTCGCCCAAGACCCTAAACCCTCTCTACCGGGCTCAGTGTTTCGCGTGGCAATCTGAGTTTCCCTCCTCTTCTGGCAGTGGGAGATCGGCCGGGGAGGTCCTTAGCATGGAGAAGGTTTGAGGTTTTTAGGGCTTGGGGTTTGGGGGATTGGGCTGTTTCATGGCTGTTCGGTTTTTATTCGGGTTTTCGGGTTTGGGGGGTTTAGGTGTTAGGGTTCAAACGTCTGGGGAGTCTGCCGGTTAAAGGGGGGCTTTTGGGATAACAAGAGTCTTGATTCCAGGGTCTCCAAAAACAGAATTGTGGGCGTTCCTGCAGGGGAGCCCTAGCGCTTTGAGGGCCTTGCTTACCTTCACGGGTGTCCTTATTCAGGGGTCTTCTGGGTCCCTAAACCCTAAACCCTAAGCCCTAGGTACTTCAGAGCTCTATCATTTGAGGTCTATGTTGGGATCTTTACAGGCTATATTAGGGTCCTGTTTTCGCGTGGGGTTTCTGGGCGAGGGCTTGGCTTCAGAAAAAACAAGGGCAGGTTAAGGTTAGGAAGCCCTCTTTTAGGGTGTAGGAGTCGGGGTTCGGGGTTGGGTGTGAGGACTAATTTGGGCGTAGGCCTTCTGGCTTCTAGGTGTCGAGATTCTATTTGAAACCCTCCTTAGGTCTTCGTCAAAAGCGGGTGGTATGCTAACCCAAAACAGATGCCGGTCATCTGCGAGAGCACCATACGAAGCTCTGAGCCCGGGTTTCACCGCTTGGGGTTCAAACACCCTGTAATGCGATCTATAACCATGGTGCATCTTCGTAATCAGTATCATGGGCATAGCCAAGATCATACCAAGAAGAAGAATAGAACCAAAATAGGAAAGTCTGAGCACTTCGAACTGGGAGTAGGGGGCTCTATTCCATAACCGTTTCTCAGGGATTCCAAGGGATGAAATCAACAATCTGCTACTCAACCAGGCAACGGCCTTCAACATCTGAGCTCAGAACAAAAAGCCTTAACCCTCCCCATAACCCTAAATTTCCAAAGAAACTGTGAACTCGACAGGCTTAGAAGTTAAACCCAAAACCGTCAGTCACGAAACCCGGAACCCTAAAACACCAAACCACAAACCCGCCTTGACATTTTGAACCGAACCCCTCTGCGACTCTGAACCCTCCTAGACCCGTTTTGCTCACCCTAAACCATCAAACATCGAGGACCGGACGCTTGCACCGACACCGTAGGGATGGGCTGCATGTCCGGCACCTTTCGAAGGCTAGGTTTGCCCCTTTAGGTTTATAGGAGTACCGTAGCGTTTGGAACCTGGGATTTTGGGTCTGGTTCAGGATTTGGAGTGAAGACCTTGTGAACATCATATCTGGCGCCTTTCAATCACCAAGTGTGTTTAGGGCTAGGGGCCATGGGGTTAGGATGTAAGGCTTGCTTGCTTCCGGGTGTGTTTAGAGGGAAGGATTTGTTTACAGTGTCTGTTTGGGCTCCTTGGGCCTGTTCAAGCATCTGTGGAACCCCTTCAACAACTATGCACGGCTTTTTGTTTAGGGTTTAGGGTGTGCATGTGTGTGTGTGTGTGTCTGTGTGTGTCTGTGTGTGTCTGTGTGTGTCTAAATGTGTGTGTCTGTGTGTGTCTGTGTGTGTCTCTGTGTGTGTGTGTGCATGCGTGCGT
>CAJNJA010041620.1:16956-27619 GCA_905231915.1 Symbiodinium necroappetens | reverse complement strand
ATTAGGGTTTAGGGTTTAGGGTTTAATTAGGGTTTAGGGTTTATTTAGGGTTTAGGGTTTAATTAGGGTTTAGGGTTTAGGGTTTAATTAGGGTTTAGGGTTTAGGGCCTTTAGGGCCTTTAGGGCCTTTAAGGTTAAGGGTTTAGGGTTTAGGGTTTAATTAGGGTTTACGGTTTAGGGCCTTTAAGGTTAAGGGCCTTTAGGGTTTAATTAGGGTTTAGTGTTTAGGGTTTAATTAGGGTTTAGGGCCTTTAGGGTTTAGGGATCCTGACGGACATCTTCTTCCGTGATTCCGAGCGCGCAAGAAGAGGGCAGAGGTCTGCGGCTAGCTTCCTTTCGGCGTCACGTGCTGGCCTTGCGACTGTGACCCGTGTCACCCCCGGCAGGCTCATCACCCAGAGACTCCCAAACCCCTTAATTAAGCAATATACCTAAATTATTTTACGGTTCCTATTATAATTATGGTTTAAGGTATATATTCCTTAATTAAAGGGGTTTTGGAGTCTCTGGGTGAGCGAACTTCGTCGGATCTACGCGAACAGCTCGCGAGTGACAAGGAGCTTCAAGTCGGCAGCGGCCGCCCGGAAAGGTCCCAACAACAAGCTGCTGCAAGGTTTAGATATAGGGTTTAGGGTTTAGGGTTTAGGGTTAGAAATAGGGTTTATATTACATATCTAGAATAAGGAGCCCCCAAAATAGTTTTGGTAATTATTCACTTCAGACTGCTGGCTAGCAGCTGTGAAGCAAGTCCAATGATGGCACGGCGCTGAAAGTGCCCAGGCTTTTTGCTTGCGGAGTTCTGCCTGCGTGGTAAGAAAGAGGCCTAAACTCTTAGAAAACTATTTTGGGGGTTCCCTATTATAGTTATAGCACAATAATATTCCCCAAGACCCTATTCTAATTGCTAAACCCTGAACCCTAAACCCTAAACCCTAAATATTGAGGCAAGGCCCTTACATTAATTAGGGGTGAGGGGTTTCGGCGTTTTGGTTGCGCTTGGGCTGTAGGTGTCTGGCAGTTCGGGGCCTCCGGCCTCAGGCATATGATGGGGGTTTAGGGTTTAGGGTTATGCGGGCTTAGGCGTGCTATGCTGTAGGCCTCAGGGCTTGACGGATCAGTGTTTACCTACCATGCCCCATCTGGTTCCTTTTTTTTTGCGATTCCCTTCTGTCTTAATTGTACGACCTCTCCCATATTTGGTGAGACGAAAGAGGAAGCTGCAATCGAAAGCATGGGAATAGAGCTTAGGGTTTCGACTCTATAGTTGACTTCGCACTCAGGAACTACCTTCGAAAGTATGGGTGTAGAGTTTAGTGTAGACCCTTGATCAATACCCCTTCCTATCGAAATCGCTCAGTATCCAAATTAGTTGCGTCCCTGTTGAACTGTTGAAGGAAAGGATAGTTCCAGGGGGGTTGCTTTCAGATTGATGGACAACCCTAACCCCTATAAACCCTAAACCCTAAACCCCAAAACCCCTCTCCCAGCTCCGGGCAGCACGACCTATATAACCCTAAACCCTAAACCCTAAAACCCCTCTCCCAGCATCGGCCAGCACAACCTATATACGTCTACTCTTTGGCTGTTCCGGCGCGGTGAATGGGGTCTTCTTCTCTCAGGGGGTTTAGGGTTTAGGGTTTAGGGGTCTTCTCTCAGGGTCGGGTCCTATAGTTCGGAAGTAGTGGTGATGATATAAATCCTGCATTGCCTTAAGGACCCTAAACCACGGGAGTTAGGGGATGTTCCTTGTTATGGGTAATGCAAGACCCACAGCACCAACCGCAGCGGCGACCCCACGAAGACCAGCGACGAGGGTCCAGTATTGTAGCACTGCCCCTCACTCCGAAACCATGGGCTCCACATCCACCGTCCCTAAAGCCTCGAATTTTGAACTCCCGAAACCCTGCCCTAACCCGTGAACCCTAAACCATACCCTGAACTGCTCAAGGCGCGCCGCTGTTGGCCAAAAAGCGCCATTTCGATGTGCAGACGGATGGCTGGGTGGAAGAGCAGGCTAGCCCTAAACCCTGAACCCCTAAACCCTAAAACCCTAAACCCATAACCCTAAAGCCCTAAACCCTGAACCCCTAAACCCTAAACCCCTTAACCCTAAACCGCTTAACCCTAAACCCATAACCCCTTAACCCTAAACTCTAAACCCTGAACTCTAAACCCCTAAACCCTAAACTCTAAACCCTAAACCCCTAAACTCTAAACCCTAAACCCCTAAACCCCTAAACCCTAAACTCTAACCAAAACCCTATAAACCCTAAACCCCTAAACTCTAAGCCCTAAACCCTAAACTCTGGTTCAGGGAACGGTTTAGGACTTCGGGTTTGGGGTTCGATCTGGGACCTCGAGATTCTGCCACTTCGTGCAGATGCAAACCTCATCAACCCAGAGGGTCCGAGTACCCAAATAGTAAGGTTTTAAGTCCCAAAATCCATAGGGTTTGGGGGTTTAGGGTTTAGGGGTTTAGGCTAGGGTTTAGGGGTTTAGGGTTTAGGGATCAAACTTAGGATTCTGGGTTCTGGAGTACCATACTTGAATACTTGTTTATTGGACCTGTTCCTTAAAGGAACCACTGTAAAGTTTCGAAAATACTATAGGGGCCTCAATAATTAGAATAGGGTTTTGGGGCCCATTATACTATAATTATAATAAGGAACCCCCTAAATTATATAGGTAATTATTTAGGCCCTATGTTAATCAAGCTTAGGATTAATATTATCATTATTTTGTTATTGTTTCTACTGTTGCTACTACTTATTGCTATTATTGCTACTAGTATTATTGTCTTTACCATTGTTGCTGTCATAATAAGTATTTTACTAGCTTTGTTGCTATTAGTTCGATTGTTATTATTGGTATTATTATTGTACACTCCAGAGGGCGTACCAGCAATGGCCTGCTCGCAGAGGTCTTGATTCAGCTGGATACCGCAGCTTTTGGCAAGGGCGCCCGCGGCCGCAAGCACGGCAACCCCGTCTCTAAGGCTTTGGGTTTAGGGTTTAGTTTTCAGGGTTTAGGGTTTAGGGTTGAGTTTTTAGGGTTCAGGGTTTAGGGTTCTCCCTTGAGTTTATGGGTAGTTCTCTAAATCAGGGTCCCTTTTTTTTTGTCCCAATATAGTGCGGCACCCTTCTAAAAAGGACCCGAAAAGGGACCCCAGTTTAGAAAACTACCCATATGATTATTAAAGGACCCTATGAGGAACATGGTTAACGGTAACGAGAAGAGGGACAGGTGCTCTTCCTCTTCGGGATCCATCGTCCCTAAACCCTAACCCACGCCCGGTTAGGGTTTAGGGGTTTAGGGGTTTAGGTTTTATGGGTTTTGGGGTTTAGGGCTTAGGGTTTCGGGTTTGGGGGTTAGGGTTTACGGTTCCCCAGAGGGTCCGAGTGCCCACATTGCATGGTTTTATGTCCCAAAATACATTCTCTGAAGGGTTTTTGGACCTTGAAACCCTCCTATTTTGGGTACTCGGACCCTTAGGGTAATTTAGCCCTGAGCCTCAATCGCAGTGGCTGTGTTGTTACTGCGAGCCGCTGTCATCATATCCTGGCCACGGCCAGCATCTCCGCGCCGCGTTTTGTATATCATATACTGGTACGCTAATATGCAACATAATAGCTGATGCATATTATTATTGTGCATATACATAGGTTTGTATGTGTATATATATATATATGTATATGTTATATGTATATATATATATATATACATATACATATTTATATTTTTGTATGAATATGTCGACATATGTGCATCTGTACGATGACGAGCTTTGGGCTGCAGATGTCCTATGGCGCTAAATTGCTTACCTGTTGACGGGGAGCACACCCTAAACGCAATTATAGGTGGACCAGGTGGAAGAGGTGGTTGCAAAGGGTGATTTCATGCAGGGGCCCTCATGATTAGAGTAGGTGTTTGGGGTATGTTATATTATAATTATAACAAGGAGCCCCCCAGGACAGTATGGGTAGTTATTTAGGCCCCTATGTTAGGCAGACCGTCTTCGCAAGACAACCTGTTGGGACTGCTAATGGAAACAGGACCATTGTCTACCGGGGTCTGGGGGTTTAGGGTCTACGGCGGATGATATAAATCCTGTATTATCCCATAATAAGGAATATTACCCATAATTCCTAAGGTAATGCAGGATTCATATCGTCAACCGTAGGAGTACACTTTGAGGTTTAGGTATGGCGCTCTCACGGCCAAAGATTTCGGGCTGTCAACCTCGAAGACCCAAAAGCTTACAGGTGGTGACTTCACAGATTGCAACACCCTGCAAGACCGAAACGAACCCCAACCTTTCCAAATACCCAACACCCTGAAGCTGCGTTCTTACAGATGGAAACTGTACATTTTCAGGTGGGTTAGTTACCGCGAAAGGAGCCCAAAAGAAGCTCTATATACCTGAAAGAAGCCCTATATACCCTAATCTCCCCACCTGGAGTTTCCTTTAGGTATAGGTTTCACCGTCTGTAGGTCCTAAAACCCGAACCCTAAACTCTCTAAGGTGCTGTCCGTGAGTGCTTCCGGATGAAGGAAGTGCGACTGGACACACGCTTCTCAGCTTGATTGGCCTAAGGCTCCATGCACATAGAAAGTATCAGTGGGTTATCCGAAAACCGTTGTCTGTAATTTCATACAAAGCTTTATTCAAGCATAGAAGCTTATGCAAAACCCTAGCGCGCGAAAGCTGCGCAAAAGCGGTGCAGAAGAGTGGCGATAGGGGAACTGTTTGCTTTCGGTGTGCTGGATCTTGTTTTGGTTGGTTTTGTCGATCCCTAAATCCTAAACCCTAAACCCTAAACCTTATAATATTTATACAGTATATACACATGCATTCTATGAAGGAAGCTTAGGCTTGCGACTTGGACACCGATAGTTCGGAGGTTCCTAGGTAGTATTAGGGAGACCCCTTAAAGGGGACCCTTCATAACTTAGGGTTTAGGGTTTAGGGTTTAGTCAGGGTTTAGGGTTTAGGGTTTAGGGTGTTTTACTAGGTAGTGTTAGGGAGACCCCTTAAAGGGGACCCTTCTTAACCCTACTTGTGGCTGTCTTAGAGGGGACCTTATTGAGAGGGTCTATATCCCCAAGGGGTCCCCCTAATCTTAACTCCCAGAGGTGAAAGTGAAGACGAATCTACCCATAGGCTCCGTAGTAGTTCCTTTTTGGGAGTCACCCTATAGGATTCTAAATAAAAGCCACAAGAAGGAACTGCTTAGGAGCCTATGGGTAGAGTCACTGCAGCACACATACGGGGTAAGGATGCAATTTGTCCGATGCTTCTGAGCTCTAACCCTAAGGGTCCAAAGGACCGAATAATGAGGTACTTGGACTACGGATAGTAGTTTTGTAGGTTACTGTTTGGGAGAGGATCTGATAATTAGGTACTCGAACCCTTGTAGGATAAAAGCATTCTCGCAGCAGCTACTCATGACATCACCAAGAAGCACCGTTTGGACAGTGTGTGTGTGTGTGTTTGTGTGTGTACCCTAAACCCTAAACCCTAAACCCTAAACCCTGCTCGAAAGGCAAGCATGCCCCAGCATGGCTCGGACTGCAAGATCCTGACTCCTCCAGAGCTGTACCGCCTGCTTTCACGACCCCTCTAGAGCTGTAATGCAGGAGCCCCGATGAAGAAACCCTGGCCCTATAACCCCAATATATCAGCATTCATATTAAGAACCCTCAAAAAGACCCAACCAGGGTTGCTTAATCACGTTCCTATATCATGTCCTGCTTCAAGGACCTTTCCGAACCTGTGTTGCCAGACATGTATGGGTTGACCCCACCCCTTTGCGCCCCTGTCTAGCAGTAACCTGATGCAAGGTCCCTGATAAAACATGTGTAGAGCTGTGTATTGCCTGGTATAGTAGTGAGTAAGTCTACAGCTTTAATACACGCTTCTTTGCCCGAGTTGAGGTGTTCTTTTTGCTGTTGTTCTACTCCTTTGCGGCACGGAAGGGGGCGTTTCTGGGACAAAGAATATAGGATATAGGGAGTACTTTAAGTCCGAATTCCCCATCGTAGTTGGCATCATGCAGTGTATTACGCCCATTGCGGCGGAACCTTACGACTATATCAAAGTAAAACAGACCTTAACAGTGGGTAAGGCTTCCCAGAGACTCCAAAACCCCTGAATGAAGGAATATACCTTAAATTACATTAGGGTTCCTATTGTAGTTTAGGGTATAATCCTTAATTAAGGGGTTTTGGAGTCTCTGGGTTCAAGCAGCTCGTCATGTAGGTATCTGGAGTCGATAGGGCTCTGAGTTTGGGGTTTAGGGTTTAGGGTTTAGGGTTTAGGCTCCTTACGCGTACAAGTGTGCTGGCGCCCGGTGATAGTTGTCGCCTCAGTCCTGCTGCTTGGCGTAGCCTTGAACCCCTAAACTCCTAAACCCTACACCCTAAACCCCAAAACCTGAACCCTAAACAACCCTAAACCCCTAAACCCCAAAACCACAAACGCCCCCCCATGTCATGCGAGGTCTCTTGACTGGCAGCCCGCAGAGATCCAAAAAAGGCGGGCAGACGCTGTTGATATTGATATATACATAGAAACCAGGTAGGTGGGTAGGTAGAAAGGTAGCTAGGAAGGTAGGTCGGTAGGTAGGTAGGCAGGTAGGCAGGTAGGCAGGTAGGCAGGTAGGTAGTTAGGTAGTTCGGTAGGTAGGCAGATAAGATAGATAGATCGTCAAAAAAACAGAGAGGCTACATGTGACAACAGTGTTGTTTTGTGTGTGTATATATATATACACACACACATTTTCATGCTGCCGACTTGATTATCGCAGCCCCTCCCTAAACCCTAAGCCCCAAACCCTTAACCCTAAACCCTAAAAGCCCTAAGCCCTAAACCCTAAACCCTATGCCCTAAACCCTACATCCTAAGCCCTAAACCCTAAACTCCTACACCCCTAAACCCCTCAAAACCCCTCAAAACCCCAAAAAAACCCTAAACCCCTCAAAACCCCAAAAAACCCTAAACCCCTAAACCCTAAACGTCTCAAAAGCCCTAAAAACCCTAAACCAGGCGAAGATGGCGACACATCTTCAACACAGGACCAAGTCCAAGGGCTCAGTTCCATCCACGAATTTTCCGGGATTTAGGGCTTAGGGCCTAGGGCTTGTTGGGTTTAGGGTTTTAGGGTTTAGGGTTTAGGGTTTAGAGTTTAGGGTTTAGGGTTTAGGGAGGGGTTCGTTTGATCCACGAATTTTCCGGGTTTAGGGCTCCAAGGGCTCTGGAGGGTTAGGGTTTCGGGGGCCTTAAGTTTGTAGGGTCAACTCTGGGCTTGGGGGGCTGAGAATTTTTGGATTTAGGGTTTAGGGCTTAGGGGAATTTTTGGATTTAGGGCTTGGCAATTGGAGGCCTGAACTCTACGGTGATGTCCGCGTTTGTTCAGGAGTCACTACCTGAAGGACGACATGAACCCCAAAAGGGTTTGGGGTTCATATACCATAGTTATAGGGATTCATGGTATCGGGGGTACAGGGCCCCTACTTTTAAGGGTCCAATACCCAGCCTTTAAGCATTTTGGGTTTTTGTAACTTAGTAGCAATCTGGAAAGTTTAACCTTTTGTTTCCCTGGCTTATTGGGGAAGTAAGTTTAGGTTGGGATATTGTCTCAGAGCTGAAATTTCAGCTTCGGAACTCGTAGGGACCAAGACACATACACATACATCATTGAAGTCTATCCCCTTCTGGGGGTTGGTACCTTCAATAGTTTATGTTCGCGTCATGTGGATTTTGGAGCCCCTAAACTCAGATTGCAGCCCTTTTTGGCTCAAGCATCGCAAGTTGCGAAGAGGGCGGATCGAAGAGACGCCTTCCATCCGAGACATGGGGTGTGCCGCCGGGATCCCGACTCATCCAGAAGACGACCCTTCGCAGGCAAGACCCCAAGCGAAAGAGTGTACCTCAATCTGTCATGGTCCAGGTACCCTTCTGTAGGGCCCAAAGACAGAACCTTATGGGAAGTTGTAGCAAGCTAGTGACCCTACAAAGGGTAGGTTTATGAAGCCCTAAACCCTAAACCCGAGATGGTCGTAAAGTCCGCCATTGCACCTTGAGAGTCCTGAACCCTTATGGAGTACTATGTGCATGCCGGAACAATGCGGAAATAGTGCGCAGTTGTTCAATTCCAAACCCCCCATATTGCGATCGGGACCGTTGCATTCCTGAGCCTTACTTGGGAGGCCCAGGGGACTTAGTAAGTGGGTTATGAGTTGAGTTACAAGTACCCTAAGTGGAGTTACCCTAAGTATAACCTTACTTATAACCGACTTACTAAGTCACCTGGGCCTCCAAGTAACCCCTTTGAACCCTAAACCCTAAATCCTATAAACCCTATAAGCCCTATAAACCCTAAACGCCTTAAAAGCCCTATAAACCCCCTAAACCCTAGACCCTATAAACCCTATAAGCCCTATAAGCGCTAAGTCCCCCAAGTAGCCTCTGGAAAACAGGCACTGCGCATGCAGATACTGCAGAGGCAGTTGCAGCAGATCCAGCGGCAGCACAGGCTGACAGAGCGATTGCCTCGAATTTAGAGTTTAGGGTTTAGAGTTTAGGGCTTATAAGAAATAGGGTTTTGGGGGCTTAGGGTTTAGGGTTTAGGGTTGCGATGTTCGGGAGCCTGTAAGGCGAGGTGCCCTGAGGGTCCAAGTACCCAAATAGTAGGGTTTCAAGGTCCAACAACCATTCTGGGTATGGAGTTTGAGACCTAAAACCTTACTATTTTCAGGGGGTGGGTTTATTCTTGAAGTTAGCAATTCAGGGATTAAGGCTTGCGAGTTCTGGGGTAGGGGCGACGGGAGCCAGGTTGTATCGCTGAACCCTAAACCTTAAACCCTAAACGCCCTAAAGCTCGTAGCATCAGTTTGACAGAGCCAAGACGTGCGTGATAGAAGACCAGAAAGGCTCCACAGTCCGTCAATCAAGGAATCGACCGTTCAATTTAAAATCATATTGGGTTTCCTGGTAGGATTTAAGGAATGTTCCTTAATCAGGGGTGTTGGAGTCTCCGGGCCAGAGCGGTTGCCTCGAATTTAGAGTCGAGTGCATCGCATCAGCGACAGCAATTTTTTCTACTGAAACGACCGCACTACCACCAGCACCACCACGAGCACCCCCACCAACACCAACAGCACCACCACCGCCACCACCACCGCCGCCGCCGCCACCACCACTAGCAGCAGCACCACCACCACCCACGATGTAGTTAGGATGATCGGGACTACGGTCATGTTTGGACAGTGAAGATTCCCGCCATGCACGAAAAGAAACCTTAGACTCAAGGCTTTAACCCCAACACCCCAATCTCTAAACTCCCCAACCATACATCCCCCAACACCCCAAACTCACGAAGGCCGCAAACCCCCAAAAGTCTCTAGCCCCTTAGCCACGCCGGAAGCAGAATGCTAAACCCTTAAACCCTAAACCCCTAAACCCTTTAACCCTTAAACCCTTAAGCCCTAAACCCTAAAACCCTAAATCCCTAACCCTTAAACCCTTAAACCCTAAAACCCTAAAACCCTAAACCCTAAAACCCTAAACCCCTAACCCTTAAACCCTTAAACACTAAGCCCTAAAACCCTAAACCCTAAACCCTTAATGGTGAGGAGTCAGCCAAGCCCAGTGCAGACGAACCCTGAGCTTCTGGTCGAGTCGTCCTGGGACTCCGCTTCTTGGAATCGTGATGTTCCGCAGCAAGGCTGCACTGGCTGTGCTTTCAAGTTTAGGGTAACCGCACACCTGGGCTCAGGGTTTGGGGTTTTAGGGTTTAGAGTTTTGGGGTTTGGGGTTTTCAGGTTTTAGGGTTTAGGGTTTTAGGGAGGGTTTGCCTGTGAGATTGTTGGCCTCAGACCTTCAAGGTCGGCTTCAAGTGTCGGCCTGAACAGCACACTGAACTGTAACCCAGAGGGTCCGAGTTCCCAAATTGGGGTTTAGGGTTTAGGGGTTCAGGGTTTGGGGGTAAGGGTTTGGGGGTTAGGGTTTAGGGTTCCTTAGAGGGTCCGAGTTCCCAAATAGCAGGGTTTTAGGTCCCCAAATCCATACTCTGAATGGTTTTTGGACCTTGAAACCCTACTATTTGGGTACTTGGACCCTTAGGGGCACATTGAACTGTAAGACATTCCATACGTTCGAAACTTCTCATCTACAACTGTCCGCAGTTGAGATTGTATATTTGATCTTGTTGCGCTGAAGAGGACCTTATTTGCGAATATGCTTCAGGAGGCATCAACGGGCCAACCTAGTCAAGGTTCTCTTCGGTGTTTCAAACTTTCCGGATGTCAATTGGTGCTAATAACCGTTTTTTTGGTGGGGAAAGTCTGGAGAGAGTGTGTTGGCTTCCTAAACCCTAAACCCTAAACCCCTAAACCCTAAACCCTAAACCGTGGCTTTGGCCCTTGCGCAAGATCTCAGGCAAGCCATTCCTCGGCAACCGAAGCCAAGCGAATGAAGAAGGCTTTTGGGGTGTGGTTTCTTCCCATGTCGGGAGGTGTGTGCTTCGGGACTAGGGTTTAGGGTTTAGGGTGGTTTTGGTCTCTGCTGTATTCTTCGAGTTTAGGATTTTGCCGTGCTGAAACTGCTGAGTCACGCAGGGCCTCGATGCGTCTACTTAGCCCTCCTCAACCCTAAACCCTAAAC
>CAJNJA010041620.1:0-13499 GCA_905231915.1 Symbiodinium necroappetens | reverse complement strand
CTACTTCTACTTTACTACTACTGCTACTCCTACTGCTACTGCTACTGCTACTGCTACCACCACCACGACCACCTTAGAGGTTGTTGTGGTGGAGATTTGTTCGTGGATGTGTTTCCGCAGTTGTGGGGCTCAAGCATCTCAAGTTGCGACGAAGGCGATCCCAAGAAAGCTGCCATCACAGACATGGGGTGCGCAGCCGGGGTGCCTGAGCATTCACCCGCGCCACCTTCCCAGGCAAGAGCTATTTCGACAGGGTGGGGCATCGCAAAGTACCATAACCTGCTGTTTGGGACCCTGCGGGACAAGGGATTATTGTATATATGTGTAATTCAACATGGAGTGTGTTCCCTAAACCCCAAGCCCTAAACCCTAAAAGCTAAACCCCTTAAACCTAAACCCTAAGCCCCAAGCCCTAAACCCTAAGCCCTATACCCTAAGACTTAAACCCTGGGCCCATTGGGTTTCAGATCCCCAGCAACCATACTCTGAATGTTCGTTGGCGCCTCAAGCCCGACAATCTGGGCTTCGCAAGCCCAATGTTTTTCTGCTAGGTGGCACTTGGGGAATTTTTTTGAAATTTCCCTTATGGTTCCTATGGAGGTACCTATTCTAAAATCCCCCCAAAACTACAACCCAGTTTGAACCCCAAACCCTAAACCCAGTTGGGTCCATCTGGATACCCAGACCCATAGGTTCTTAGCATGTTGCACATAGGAGAACTTAAAAAGATTGTGCAGTTGGTCAATCTTTCAAAGTTCCAACTTTCTTGAGCCCGGTTCCTGACGAAAAGAATTATGGGGTTTAGGGATTTAGAGGGTATATGGGTAGTTTTCTAAATTAGGGTCCGTTTTTCGGTACACACGTTAGTACGGCACCCTTATGACAAGGACCCCAAAAGGAACCCACATTTTGAGAACTACCCCTATGATTAGTAAAACTACGGTTGATGATATAAATCCTGCATTACCCATAATCAGGAATTATGCCACAATTTCCATAGTTTAGAGTCCTTAAGATAAGACAGAATTTATATCATCAACAGTAGCTAAGCCCTAGACCCCTAGCCCCCTAGACCCTAACCCGGATAACGCTTATCATACCCTAAGGATTTCTATCGTCAACAGTACTATTTAAGCAATGGGGGGCCTGGGGATGGAGTAGAGGTGTTGCAGACCCTTAAAGGGGTCTGGGGTTTAGGGTTTAGGGTTCAGGGTTTAGGGTTTGGGTTTAGGTTTTAGGGTTTAGGGTTTAGGGTTTAGGGTGCTGGGAGCATCGGTCAGGAGGGGTCTACTAGGATTCCTGGGCTTCGATTCTAAAACAGGGGCCTAAATAAAAAATAAATACCACTACCATTTTTGGGGCTTCCTTAAATATAACTATAGCATAATGGAGCCCGAAAGCCTATTCTAATTATCCAGGCCCCTGCCTTGGTGGGGTTGAAGAGGCAGAGGGTTTACCGGGTTTACCGGTTTAGAACGGCGAAACCAATGTCAGGGTTAGCCCTGAACAATACCAAACCCAAAACTTTTGGTTCAGGGTTGAGGGTTTAGGGTCTACCTAAACCCCCCAAAAGTAGGTAAAATAATGGCCCAAAACCTCAAAAAGGCTATTATTCGACATACTTTTGGGGTCTAGGTAGGGTTTAGGGAAGTGTCAGCGCTCGGCTATGGAGGCGATGCAGAGGCAGTTGCCGAGGAGCCAGCAGGGGCACAGGCTCAGCGCGATGTTTGAGAGCAGGTAAAGTGGGTTTAGGATAGCAGAATGTAGCAGATTTAGAGATGCAGGGTTTAGGAGTTTAGGGTTCAAGGGTTTAGGGTTCAAGGTTTTAAGGGCTTGAGGCTTACTGGATCGAAGTTGTAGTCGTGAGTCTATATCAACGAGGCTGCGGGTTTAGGGTTGAGGGTTGTCTATTCGGCTCTGTCGAAGAGGTTCCAGTTCCATAGAGCTTGGAAACAGAAGTACCCTCCAAGAAACATATTCGAGGTAAACAGTACATTGTCAGCTTTTGGGGAAAACCCCAAGACGAGCCCACCCTAAACCCTACACCCTAAGACGTCCAAATTGAAGCCCAGCCCTTTAGTGTCTAGGGTCTAGGGTCTGGGGTTTTGGGCTTAGGGTACGGGGCTTAGGTAGTTCTAGAAATTAGGGTCCCCAATAGTATAGTACGGCACCCTTAGAAACAGAAATCCCAAAGGCACCCTAGTTTAGAGAACTGGCCACCTTACTGGCCAAGCCCGAGCATCTCGGGAAGCATGGCGAGATAGGCATTGAGACCCGCAAAGAAAACGGTCGACCTGCTGAGCGACATCCTCGCTCTGTGGGTGACGACTTAGGGTTTAGGAGTTTGGGGTTTAAGGTTTACGGATTTAGGGTTGGGGGTTAAGGGTCTCGGGTTGGGTTTAGGGTTTAGGGCTCAACCATGAAACCACCGAATTGGAGTTGCTTTCACACTCGAAAGACCCAGCGCACGCAGCTTCAACTGCGAATGCTATGCGTCAATGCAGAAAGGTTGTACCGAAGTTGTGCTGACAACATAGGCCTGAGGAATGCTGTCCCTAAACCCTAAACCCTAAACCCCTAAACCCCTAAACCCTAAACCCTAAACTCTAATCTTTACCATGTAGATCATCCCCTATGCCCTAATCACTAAACCTCCAACCCTAGAGCTTAATCCCTAAACCTTGCAATGTAGATCATCCGCTTCGGAAAGCAACATGTCTCTAAACCCTAAACCCTAAGCCTTAAACCCTAAACCCTCAATCCAAAGCCTAAACCCTAAATCCTAAAGAGCCTATGAACTCAGAAACTAAGTACCGAAGAGGCTGCAGAGGATGGAGCTAAACCCTAAACCCTAAAACCCTAAACTTGCGTAAACCCTAAACCCCTAAACCCTAAACCCTTAAACCCTAAACCTAATATAGTACCGAAGAGGCTGAAGAGGATGGAGCCACACCCTAAATCCTAAACCCTAAAAACCCTAAACCCTAAAACCGCTAAAACCCTAAACTTACGTAAACCCATAGTACAGAAGAGGCTGAAGAGGATGGAGCCAAGCCCAGCGCCGAAGAAGCGCGAAGTTCTCGTCGAGTCATCCTGGGACTCTGCCTCCTGGAACCACGACATCCCGCAGCCAGGCTCTGCTATTTTGGGTTTAGGCTTTAGGAGTTTAGGGTTTAGGGTTTAGGGTGTCCATTGTAAAGATTCCGCAGCCAGGCGGTGCTATTTGGGAGTTTCCGAAAATTAGGGGTATCCTCTTTTGGGGTCTTTATAATAAGGATCCTACTATTTAAGGTACTAAGATTCTGCAGCCAGGCTAAGGTACTTTTGTAATGTCCCCTACTAAGGCTCTGCTATTTTGTATCAGTTTAGGGTTTAGGGCTTTAGGGATTCAGGGTTTAGGGGTTTAGGGGTTTAGGGGTTTAGGAGTTTGGGGGTTTACGGGTAGGGTTTATATAGGGGTTTAGGGTTTAGGGCTTTGTCCTGCGAGCCAGGCTCTGCTACTTGTATCACCCTTACCCTCAAAGGACTCATATTTTTAACGCTTTTGGGCCCAAAGACCCTCTTATATAAAGCTTTTGGGCTATTTTGATGCTAAGGGCAGTTTGTCCATTGTGAAGATTGCGAGGTTGTTGTATAAGCTTTCTTTGGTATGGTGTGTGGTCGTTGAAGATGAATTGGGTTTGTCCTTGGCCTGTTGCCTGTTGCGCAATCTAAGGAACGACGTGCCGCGGCAGCCGATGCTATGCGAATGTGGAAAGGTTTTATGTCCGTGAACCCTAAACCCGACGTCCCAAACAGAGGATCCTGAAGCGCGTTCATCCTAGGTAGTACCCGTTGATGATATAAATCCTGCATTACCTTAAGGACCCTAAACTATGGGAATTCTGGTATATTCCTAGTGATGGGTAATGCAGGATTTATATCATCAGCCGTAGTAGGGAGACCGGTTAAAGAGGACCCTGCTAAACCCTGCTTTTTTGATAGTCTCTTATAAATAAGGACCTTATGGGAGGAGGGTCTATATCCCCAAGGGTCCCCCTAATCCTAGCTTCTATGTTACGGGTGGACGGAGCTCGGGCTCCCTGTTCATAAAGGATTCTTTAAAGCCTTCTTAGGGTGTTGGGGACCCGTTCGGGTGGAAGGACCGCCAACTCCCTACATTAGCAAGACATTTCTGGGGTTTAGAAGTTTAGGGCTTATAAACTTATACGGGTTGAGAGTTTAGGGTTCCTAGGACCGAAAGCTTTGGTTGTCAGAATTGGGGGCATGTTCAACCCAAGTTGGGATGAGTTCAACCCAATTTCGTTCACTGCGCCGACCCAGGAATCGGATCCTGCACGACAGGCAGGTCAGAAAAAAACCCTGTAAACCCTGAACCCTAACCCTCAACCTTAAGCCATAATCTCTGAAGCCTAGACCCTAAACCCTCAACCTTGAGCCTTAAGCTACAACTCCTGAACCCCAGACCCTAAACCCTAAACCCTTAACCCTACGACGCTATAAGCCCTGCTTGGAGGCCCAGGGGACTTAGTAAGTCGATTATAAGCAGGGGTATGATTAGGGTACCTCCATCTAGGTTACTTATAACTGTACTTGTGCCCCACTTAATAAGTCCCCCGGGCCTCCAAGTGAACCCTGGAAGGCACATCCGGAAGATGAACCAGTTCCGGGTCCAGGTGGAGTTTGCTCCCAGCGTCTTCAGCGAGCATCTTGGCAGAGGAGCAGTGGGGCTTATCCTAAACCCTTAACCCTAAACCCTTAACCCTCAATCCTAAACCCTAAACTCTAAATTTGAAACCTAAGCCCTAAACTCTAAACCCTAAACCCTAAACCTAAGCCCTAAACCCTAAACCTTAGGGTTTAGGGTTTAGGCAAGTAGCCTTCCAGTTCTGATGTTGGGTAATTCCACACACCCTACGGGTCCAAGTGCCCAAATAGTAGGGTTTCAAGGTCCGAAAGCCATTCAGAGTATGGATTTTCGGACCTAAAACCCTTACTATTTGGGTACTCGGACCCGCTGGGAGAGGTTAACCTTCAGGTTTCCCTCCACCGTAGCGCCTTCAACAAAGCCCTAAACCCCGTTCATTACCAAAACTCGCTCGACACCCTTAAACCGCTCAAGCCCTAGACCTTAAACCCTACACCCCGAAGTGCAAGCCCTTAACCTTCAGTCCTTTAGCGTTAACCCCTAAACCCCTAATCCCCCGAAGCCCCAACTCAAGTAAGGCATGTCGAGTCGAAACGGCAAAGCAGCGAGGAGTCCTGAAGGCTGACGTAGGAAGGGAAGATGCCAGGCTTTAGATGGGTAGTTTAGGGTTTAGGGGTTCAGGGGTGCAGGGGTTTAGAGTTTAGGGTTTAGGGTTTAGGGATGCAGGCTTTAGATGGGAAGTTTAGGGTTTAGGGTGTAGGGGTTCAGGGGTTTAGAGTTTAGGGTTTAGGGATGCAGGCTTTAGATGGGTAGTTCTCTAAAGCAGGGGCCCGTTTAGCCTACCATGGGTTTAGGGGTTTAGGGTTTAGGGGTGCCGTACTACACTGAGGACCCAGAAAGGGACCCTAATTTAGAGAGCTACCTACATGCTAGCCTGCTAAAAGCCGGAAAACCGAGCAGTTTAGGGTTTAGGGGGCTGGGTTTAGGGTTTAGGGTTTAGGGTTGGGTTTAGGGGGCTGGGTAGGACATAGGGCTTTCCGGTTGAGGATTTAGATTTTAGGAGGTTAGGATTTAGGGTTTAGTAGGGGTTTAGGGGTGTTAGGGTGGGTTTTAGGGTTTTTGGGTTCCGATGGGGCTACGGACTTAGGGTTGAGGTTTAGGGACAATTTTCGACATATGCAGGCTTTACATTCTAGCCTGATCTGCCGGTAACCCGAGCATCGTAGACCTTCCGCAGAGAGCTCGTTCTCGTACAGCTGTAGATATACGTCGGGGTTTCCGAAAATCGGGGACCCTAGTAATATAGTACCCCAAATAGTAGGATCCTTATTATAAGGACCCAAAATAAGGTACCCCTTATTTTCGGAAATTCCCAATTTGTTCTCCCCTAAGATCGGCTGGAGGTGCATCGCGGTCTGGGTTCTTCTGTCGGAACCTACTTTCATCTAGACCAACCCTAAACCTTAAACCCTAAATCCTAAACCGTTAGACCGACAAAGGGAGGCATTTTTATCTGCTAGGCCTTTCCTGTGCTACGTAGCCCTGTCTTATTGAGCCCGAGAGGATCTCGTAGACGAACAGGTTCCAAAAACCATTCCGCAAATGGCCAACCTAGCTTATGTTCCTTCACCTTCCCGTTCCTACTTCGTAGTAGAGTAGGTAACCCTGAGCCTTTGCTGGGTATGCTAGCCCTTATATTATAATCCCAAACCCAAAACCTTAGTTTCTTTCGGATACTGGGCAGCTAGGACGAACAAAGGAACCCAGAAGACGATCTCAGACAGCCTAGCATTGAAGATCGAACTTTTCAGTCAGCTTCTCGGAGAACTTCCGGGAAGCTCTTTTATTTTCCATCTGCCATCTACGGTCTTTCATGCTTGCATGATACTATAGTACACAAGAGCCTTATAAATCTACACTGTGCTACAACATACGAGGGTACAATCTGATGCAAAGTTTATGTGTGGCGTCGATGTTTGATTTTGCAGGTGTGTTGTTCGAAACAAATCCCAGCATGCATCATCGTGCTGGTACATGCTGATGAGGATACCCACAAGAGACCGTACCTAGTAAGTCCGCCCAAGTACTCGCGGCTCTCTTGCATTTCAGCTCGAGCAAACGTGTTTGCGTCGGGCTTTTAGTCTTTGGAGGCCTTGCCCGCGGGAAGACAGCCTTGCAAAGCACACAGCAAAACCACACTGTTAACACCTGGTTAGTGCAACCTAAACCCTCAAGCCTTAACCATGAAAGCCCTACATATGGGTAGTTCTCTAAATTGGGGTCCCTTTTTGGGTCCCCAGTGTAGTACGGCAGGCTTATGAACAAAGGACCCCAAAAGGGACCCTAATTTAGAACACCACCCATTTTCTGGAGAAGTCTTAAGACTCCCTGGTTCTTAGAAGGGAACGGGGGAATGGATCCCTATGATAGTCCCTGAAGGTCCCCCCTATAGTAGTCCAAATAACCCACTCAAACCCTAAACCCTAAACCCCTAAACCCTAAACATATTGTCTTGAGAAGCCTTCAATCAGACAAGACTCCACAGCTTGCCTGTTGGAGCACTTACTGGCAGTCTGCGGTGCCGTCTCCAATCGTCGCCTGGAGGTTCCCGTCTCTACTACCGTTGAGGGTTTAGGGTTTAGGGTTTATGGAATTAGGCCCCAAAGGTTTAAGGGACCGTCCAGATCATGGTTTTCTGGGTCCTGAATGTCATAACTTCGGCCCTATATTAGGATTAAAAATGATCATTTTGTAAATATAGCCCCCACAGGGAACCAGTTTTGGGGACCCTGACCCTAAACCCTAAACCCTAGACCCTAAACCTAGACTCTAAACCGTAGACTCTAGACCCTAAACCCTAAACCCTAAGCCCTAAAGCCTAGACCCTAAACCCTAAACCCTAAACCCAACCCTAAACCCTAAACCGTGGACTTAACTAGAGTAGCACCCCCTTAAACCCCCTAAACCCCGAACCCTAAACCCTAACTAAGCCCTACACCGGGACCATAAGGACTCTGTTGGAGGGCCCCTAGCAGTAGAAGTGGAGAGCCTCTTGGTCGGTGTTTAATGACACGAGCCTCCGTCTGGGACAAACTCTCCGAGCTTCCGCTAGGCTCGGGTTAAGGGGTTTAGGGTTAAGGGGTTTAGGGTTTAGGTTTAGGGGTTTAGGGCTTGGGTTTAGGGCTTAGGGGTCTAGGGTTTGGGTTAAGGGGTCTAGGCTTTAGGGAACTCCTGACTGGCTCTTGGGTTGTTAGGACTACTCTATATATATATATATATATGTATACATGTACAAACATAGGTACACACATATATATATATATATATATGTATATATATATATATTAACACGAAGGGTAACACATTATGTTGTCTGTATTTGTATGGCAACATGATATGATACATCTTTATATTTATGTTTATATATGTACATACATACATGTACATATGTGGACAGAGGCTCGCAATCTGTACGCGCGATCGCAGGGCAGCCTCAGAAGATCTACACAATGGAGCTTCGGGTTTGGTGTTTAGGATGCCAGGGTTGATTTTGAGGGTTCTGTCTAGGACATTTTCAGGTGGGTAGTTACCGTTATAGGAGCCTTTTGGAAGGTCTATATACCATATAGAAGCCTCATGGAAGCCCTACATACCCTAAACTCGCCACCTGTGTATAAAGGTTAGGGTTACGGGTGCTTGATCTACAACCTCACGCCTCGACCCTGGATGGTCGCAGCTTGCTCTGCACAACCTATCTAGGCCAGTGTATGGCATTCAAACTGAAAGCCCCTACAAGGGTCGGAATCATTAGAAACAAACACTTTTCCTTTTGGTTCCTGTTTTATTGTAGTTTGCCCAAACCCCTAAGCCCCTAAACCCCTAAATCGTTCAGGCCACCCCAGAGGACATTGACGGATCTAGGCATGAAGGAAAACTCCTTCTTGGGATCGGCTCCCCAGGGGCTGGGATAGATGTAGGCCCTGGGTGCCTGAAAGCGGTTTAGGGGTGGAGGATCCTCCGAAAGGTATCCTTAATCCTTGAAATAAACTAGGTACCCTTTTTTTCTGTCCTTTACATTTTTCCTTTATGCTATACGAGTTTCGGGTTTCGGGGGTGAAGTCGTTGTAGCAAGAGGCACTATAATCAGACCTGTTCTGATTTTCTCTGGTTAAAGCTTGGTTCGAGAAGTAGTCGCCGTGTAAGTAGGGGCAGGAGTGGGATGAGGAGGAGGAGCGGTGCTAGTGGTTGTTGTGTTGCGGTGGACGAGGAATGGTGCAGAGATGCGCTTCTGGGTTGCCCGCTTCGTTTCTGTAGGTTTAAGATGATGCTGATGGTCACGGAGTCAGACACACTCCCTTCCTGAGGGCCCTCGTGCTCAAACATCAGTCATGGTACTTGAGACCAAAAGGGCGAACTACGATTTTTTGTTGCAAGTACATACTGATTCGGCACCTGATCCCTCAGGGCTTTTTAAGAGACGGGCATCAAGCATGTGCTTGCAACTATGGTAATCGTACGACAGTTGATAGGTGTTCGCTGCAATTGCTGCTCGCTCACAGCAGCTGGTCCTAAAACTCTTGGAACTGCCAGAGACATTCCAGCTTCATCGGGTGTCTGCTGTGATGTTGATTGCGAAGGTAATTTTCATTCAAGCACGATGTGTGCACTGTGTAGAATGGTATCCTTGCCCCTGATTTGTTTCGCATCTGCGAGTGAACTTGCTGTGGGTGGTGGATGTCGTACGTGGTATATGGTTGGCTCTCCGTTGTCATACCAACGAATGAGTAAGGATTCTTCAGAGTTCTTCATACCCTGCATGGCGTCACAATTGTCGTACTTGCACGCCCTAACGCCTCTTCAGCTCACCAAAGATGTATGTGCTGGTTTCCGTCACATTTCTGCTCGTCTTCCTCCGGGAAGGATGCTTGAGCCCCGTCATATTTCCAGGACCAATAGCTTGACTGTCAGATTTTAGTGTTCGTCCTTTTTGCCGACCGACTGCTGTCCTTCCTTGTGGATGAGGGATGACGCAGTCACGCGGGCACCCGGCTCCCGATATGCCTTCTGTAGCAGATAGAGCTCTGAGGTCAAGCCCGAAGGGTCCTAGGTACTGTTATGGGGGATACTTTCCCAAATCATAATAACAATTCCTAATATAGAAACCCTACATTCTACTATATAGGTACTTTGGACCCTTTGGGAAGATACCAACCCTAAACCCCTCAACCCTAAAACCTAGAAGGTTGTGGGCCAATACTTATCCTTAAGCAAGGTCTTTCCGGGAGCCACGTGACCAAGTGGGAGTCGGCAAATTGGGATACGTCCGCCAGCATTGGGCGGGTGCAGTTTTCATTGCAAGCTATGATGCCATCTGATCCATAGGCACTTTGTGTCGGAGTGGTGTTTCGTGCTCTGCGTTTCTTCCGAAACGCTATCATCATCCGAATGCATCCGGCGCAAATCTCCGACGCAGAAGTACAAGCGGGTCCTTTTGCTGTGCACTGTTGGTGCTCAGTCGTCCTGTTTTACGCCAGTGGCCATGATCTTTGGTCGCTGACAATCCTTTCTCCCAGAGTCCGCATAGGCATCCGACAGCTGGCTCCATGAGGTGTGGAGGCATCCGAGTCCCCTGTTGGAAAAGCTCAGGCGTTTGTTTCTTCCGGGTTAAGAGGCTGCCTGTGACAAAGCAGTAGAGTTGCCTTACGAACTACATGAAGCTACAGTAGGTTTTCGGGAAATACGACACACGACGACAAAAGTTAATACGCCCTAGAGCTTGGTCCTGTCTGCTTTTTGAACCAGCAGCCCGATCAATACAGGGGTCTGAATAGTAACCAGCTCTATTCCGGAGGGCTGCTCATGATAATCATATTGAAATATACCCCCAAAACCCATTCTAATCACCAAAGCTCCTACATACCGTGCATGATATAAATCCTGCACTACCCCAGAATGACTAACCCTAAACCCTAATCCTAAACCCTAGACCCCTCAACCCTAAACCCTAAACCCCTAATTAAGCCCTAAACCCCTAAACCTCTAATTAAACCATGAAACCCTAAACCCCTAAACCCCTAATTAGACCCTAAGCCCCTAAACCCCTGAGCCCTTAAAGGAGCCGCTTAAGACTAAGACAGGAGCGCCGCCTGAGCTTCGAGGTTCTGGCCAGGGGTCTCATGGAGCTGCCACGCAGCTTTACTGCGACAGGGTAAACCCTAAACCCTAAACCCTAAACTCTAAACCCTTAGGGTTTTACGGTTTACCTGGGGGATCCCCAAACCTGCTGTTTCAAGGGTTCTACCCTCTAATTAAGGGTCATAACCTACTACTTTTGGGTTTGGGGCCATAGGTAGGGCTTAGGATTTAGGGTTTAGGGCTTTAGGGTTTAAGGTTTTAGCTGCGACAGTCTTACGTAGTCTTTCAGGGGTTAGGGCTTATAAGGTTTAGGGGTACTACTGCGACAGTCTTAGTCTTTCAGGGCTTCGAATTTTCTGTGACAGTTTAGGGTTTGGGGTTTGGGGGTTTCCTCTTAGTCTTTCAGGGGTTAGGGCTTCGGATTTAGGGTTTAGGGATTTACGGTTTAGGGCTTCGGATTTTCTGGGGCAGTTTAGGGTTTGGGGGTTTTGGGTTTAGGGCTGAGGGTTTGGGGTTTCGGGTTTGGGGTTTAGGGGTTTGGGGTTTAGGGTTTAGGGTTTAGAGTTTAGGGTTTGGGGCTTTAGGGTTTAGGGTCTTACGTAGTCTCTCAGGGGTTAGGGCTTCGGATTTTCTGCGACAGTTTAGGGTTTGGGGGTTTCGGGTTTAGGGTTTAGCGTTTAGGGTTTGGGGCTTTACTGCGACAGTCTTAGTCTTTCAGGGGTTAGGGCTTCGGATTTTCTGCGACAGTTTAGGGTTTGGGGGTTTGGGGTTTAGGGTTTAGGGTTTACGGATTATGATGCCAGGGGGTAGGGGTTGGGGTTTAGGGTTTAGGGTTTAGAGTTTAGGGTTTAGGGGTTTAGGGTTTAGGGTTTAGGCTTAATTTATAGGCTTTACTGCGACAGTCTATTGTTGATGATATAAATCCTGCATTACTGCATGGAGCCTATAACCTAGGGGAATTATGGTCTATTCCTTCTTTTGGGGTAATGCAGGATTTATGCCATCAGCCGTAGTCTTTCAGGGTTTAGGGCTTAGGATTTAGGGTTCAGGGTTTGTGGCTTTAGGGCTTAGGGTTTAGGGCTTAGCTTATAGGTGTTTGGGGTTTGGGATTTGTGGGGGTGTAGGGTTCAGCATTGGGGCTTTCTTAGTGTAGTTTATAGGTGTTTAAGGTTTTTGCATGATTGGGGGTTTGGGGTTCAGGGTTTGGGGCTTTCTTAGTTTTGGATGTGTGGGGGCCCGGAAGCCCTAAACCCCAAAGCAGCGTACACCCAGGCAGTGGTCATCGCACCCTCTGGGTGGCTAAGCGGTCGATCGCGGACCACCATCGGAAGATCATGCACAGGCGGTGTCGGGGGGTTTAGGGTTCAGGGTTTATAGAAATTGTTTAGGGTTCGCGTCCTGAGTATTGTGCGGTTTTGGCCGGGTTTCGGCTTTTGCTTTCTAAACCAAAACGCCCCTATGATTGCAATTTTCCGGACTCCGCAAACTAGGCCGAAAAGCTCTTATTTTGCAATCTGTAAAAGCTTTGGGAGGCCCAAAATGTTCAGATATCACGAAAATTTTAGGCTCTCCGGAATCCGTTTTTTGCTTTGTTACCTTTTATCCGTTCGGAAACTTCCGCTCGGAAACTTCTGCTCGGAAACATCGGCTAGGAAACATCCAGCTCGCCAGTAAACAATTTCTATTTATCCTGGGCTTGAGGGTTTAGGGTTTAGGGTTTCCTTTGGGCTTCTGGGTTTAGGGCTTCGAGCTTTATGAGTGAACTGGGCCTCTTTCGAAGGTAGCCTTCAGAGCGCTCACCCTAAACCCTAAACCCTCAATCCTATAAACCCTAAATCCTAAACCCTAAATCCCAAATCCTATAAACCCTAAACCCTAAATCCTGTAAGCCCTAAACCGCCAAAGGGATCTATATATAATCAGGCAAATTCAGGTTTGGGTCCAGGGCTTCTATGTCCGGTGCTTCTGGGCGGGGGGGGGGGTAGGGTTCTTAGGCTTTTAGGATTTAAGGTTTAGGGTTTGGGGGGTGTAGGGTTTAGGGTTTGGGGTGTTTAGGGCTTAGGGTTTGGGAGGTTTAGGGTTTAGGGTTTGGGAGGTTTAGGGTTTAGGGTTTGGGGGGGTTTAGGGTTATAGTTTCTACGTGCCCGTTTTGATTGGTTGAGTGCTTGGGATTTTGGGGTGAAGGAAAGGTCGCCAAACAGGAAGCTGCCGTGGCGAGGGTTTAGTAGGGCTGAGGTTTTTAGATGTCGGTAGGTTCGTGCTTTATTAGGGGCTGATGGTTCAGGGTTTAGGATTTTGGTTTTAGGGTTTAGTACTTGTCAGATTTTACACTTTGGTGTCTTTTCTAGGTATCTCCTAACACCTCAAGAAGCGGACGACGACCGCTGCGACCGGTGGTGGCGGTGGTGGTGGCGGCGGCCTCTCGCATTGGCAATCACGATCGTCATCACCATCATCACCCCCCAGAGGGTCCCCCAGATCCCAATCCCTAAACCCCCGGAAAGCTCTCAGGCACCATAGATGCCAATACCCAAATGGTAAGGAGATAGGTCTCAAAATCCATACCCTGAATGGTTTTTGGACCTTGAAACCCTATTATTTGGGTACTTGGACCACTGAGGTGTTTTTTTTGCAAACCTTAAGGTTTGGGCTTCAGTGTTTTACCTAGACCCTATAAAGAACCTATTTTTTTGAGGACTTATATATAAGGAAATCA
>CAJNJA010041609.1:330-27623 GCA_905231915.1 Symbiodinium necroappetens | reverse complement strand
ACATGAAGGCATGTGCATCTTGCGGCCTGCCATCAGGGCGGATTTTTTTCTCCAGGCTTTGGCCAAACCGAAGCTCCAAAGCTCAATGAAGGCCATACAAAGAAGTTACTTACTAAGCCTTCTGCCAACCTTTAAACTTTTTTTGCGTGTATGGGTTTTTGGGGCTCACAGGGCATCGCACATCACATCATGAAATCATTATGTCATAATTTCCATTCAACCACTTATCCTAACTTGAATTCCCTGACCCCCCGGCCCGAAAGCATCCTCGCTCCATCGACTGCGACGACTTCGACGACTTCATCCCGCCGGGCCCGCCGGGCATCCGAGCCGAGGGTTTAGGGTTTAGGGTTTAGTGGGGGTTTTTAGGGTTTAGGGTAGGTTGTCTGTCTTTGTTCAGGGCTTCGGGGGGGGAGGCTTCAGTTCAGGGTTTAAAGGCTCGAGGTTGTGGTGTTGACACCGCAGCCTTGGGCCGGGTAGTGGTGTTGAACACCGCTGCCCCTAGAGTAGGTCCAGGTGGAGGTTCAGGTTAGGCAGGTCAGGTGAGGCGGGATTGGGTGGGTGATGGGTTGTGGTGTTGACACCGCAGCCCATAGGGTAGGAGGGTTGGTGTGGGGTGGGTAACTTTCGGGGCTTGCGGCTGTCAGGCTTGTCGGGTTTCTCTAGCTAAAGCCTAAACCCTAAAACCCTAAAACCCTAAACCCTAAGCCGTACCCTGACCCTGAGCCCTGGGTCCTGAACCCTGAACCCTGGGCCCTGAACCCCAAATCGTGAACCCTGAACCCTGAAGCCTAAACCCTACACCCTAAACACCGACCTGAGCCTAAACCCTCAACCCTCGACCCTAAACCCTGAAACCTAAGCCCTAAACCGTGAAACCCTATACCCTAAAAACCCTAAAACCCTAAAACCCCCTAAGCCGTACCCTGAACCCTGGGCCCTGAACCCCAAACCCTGAACCCTGGGCCCTGAACCCCAAACCCTGAACCCTGACCCTAAACCCTCAACCCTAAACCCCGAACCCTGAACCTAAACCCTCGACCCTAAACCCTGAACCCTAAGCCCTAAACCGTGAAACCCTAAACCCTAACCAAAAAAAGAAACCCCCTCTGTGCTGCCGAGACCCGACCCGCTGCGACTTCGCCGGTGGTCGCCATCCAAGGACAGATGGTGTGGTAGGGTGGGGTTGGGGGGTGGGGTGGGGCGAGCTTCGGTGGATTGGGGTGGCTTCCCAAGTAGGCCCTGGACCCGTCCCAACTTCTGGGATTCAGGGTGTGCAGGGTGTGGAGTTCAGCGCTTTCGGCTTCGGGGTGATTCCCCTGCAGCTTGAAGCATCAAGGCTTTTAAGGGCCCAACTTGGGCATCAGGTCACTTTCAACGGCCCCCAAGCTCGGGCATCAGATCAGAACAGACTGACACCATCCAGGTATCACTTATTAAGCTCTAGGGCACTGCGATGACAGGCACAAATCGAGAAGTGTACATAGGCATCCCCAGCATCCTTCAAACTTCCATTCCATCGCCGCCATGCCGCACAAGAAAAGCGCTGCTGGGAAGGCAAAGTCCTGGGCCAATAAGCCATGTGCGAAGCTGAAGAACAAGGCGCATCGGGACTTGGCCCCTTGCCATACTGGCATATTTTTAAACCCTAAGCACCTTTTAAAACCCAAAACCCTAAACTGAAACCCTGAACCCTCACGATTGTCAGGAAGATGCGAAGAAGGAGCGGGAGCAAGCTCGCCTCGACCGGGAGGAGGCGGAGCGGTTTTATCGGTCGGTGCATCCTGGGCAGCCTTCACAGTCATCGGAGCCATCGCAGCCTTCTGCTCCAGCTGCTGCTCCATCGGCATCCCCAGGCGATCACTGGGTACCTTGTCCTAAACCCTAAACCCTAATAAACCGGACGACTCGAAGCCTTCGAACTGTTAACCTTAAGCCCTAACCCGCAAACTCAAAAGCTTAAGCTTGAGGCCAGACCATCGCAGACTGGCATGCTGTTTGCCGATGCGAACGAGGTTGCCGAATCTTGGCTCTCTTCCTAAGTCTAGTCTAGACGGTTTAGGCTTGACATATTTAATGTTTCTTTAGGGCTTAGGGTTTACATTCCCCTTTGCCACTAAGCACGTCATCGAGATCTTCACGCACCCGGAGAAATACGGAGATGCGGAGGTCCTGAAGCATCTCAAGTACCTGAAGATCTCGCTGGAAGCAGGGCACATCCCGTTTGGGATAGAGCTGTTCGAGAAAGGCATCGGGACATGCATCGAGTTCTTCATCCGTTTCTCGACTTATTTAAGTGTTGTCTTTGGGGTTTTTGCCTGAGGCAATGTTTTAAGTGGGCTTGCCTCAGGCAAAAGTGTCCATCTCCGCATGCCTTGCATCTCCATCATCAAGGCCATGCCGGATTACATCCTCATCCGAGACTCCTCGTGGCCTGGCATCCGCGAGGTGGTCATCCGGGTGGTTTTACAGGACTTTGAGCCTGGGAGGGTTTAAGGCAAGTAACTGAATGGTTTACTAAATTAGTATTATAATCATAGGGTTTCAAATTTAGGGTTTAGGGTCTAGGCCTAAAGAGGCCTGAGCCTCGCAGGAGCAGCATCTGGACACGAGGGCGGAGGCATCGGCCATCTTGAATCGCTGGATCTTGGCTGGGATAGTGCAAGTCAGCAATGTGGATGCCGTCCGCGAGATTATTCGGCAGGACAAGGAGCCGGTTTCGTGTTTAACACGTTTTATCTTACGGTCTTTTCATTCTAATCCCGGGCCCCACCCTAAACCCTAAGCCCTGAACCCTAAACTTGCCCTGAACCTGAGGCTGAGCAGAAGCGGAAGGCCGAGGCTAAGGCTGCCGCATCGACATCCGCCGCTCCTGCCGCATCCTCATCCGCCCTTGCTGCGTCCGTTCCTGGCACTCCAACTACGGATCCTTTGCTTGAGGAGTCGGCGAAGGAGGCGAAGGAGGCTATCGCTTCTAAGAAGCGGCGTAAGAAGGGGGGGCGATGAGTGGCCATCTGTCATCTTCCGAACATCTTCCATGATAAGAATAACTATAGACTTAGAATTCAGAAGGCTGCAAGGCATCAGAAGTTGGATGGCCACTCAGCCCAGCCCAGCTAGTGCTGCATGCTCAGTCGCCGTCGGCCAAAAAAATCAGGGCGTCCGGGAGGGTTTAGGGTTTAAGGCTTAGGGTTTAAGCACCTTTTATCCAGAATCGTGTTTCGAGTGTTAGCTTCCAGGCCTAACCGGCAGGTGCTACAGACTTAGGGCCCTAAGTTATAATGTTATATGACTTGGGGCAGTATCTCAGGAAACAGCAACCTTTCATCCTGAACCCAAATCCTTAAACCCTAAACCCCCTTTAGCCCTAAGCCCTGACACGATGCCTCACAAGCATCCAAAGTTCCTCACACAAGCCCCTAAATATTCCTTAAACCCTCAGCCTCGAATCCTAAGCCGTAAACCCTAAGGCCTAAACCCTGAACCATTATGGAACCCTCTTTGCAGCCCCAATTAATTCCTCAACCTCCAGGACCTCGTCCATTGGCTGCGACATCGTGCCTCGGGCCCAGCAAGTTCCACAGTTTAGGCCTAATCATTGTGTCTTTTGCACCCTTAGGGTCCATTGTAGATTCTAGAACATTGTTCTGTTGGTGTTTCTTTAGGGCTAGGCCTTTGAAGTAAAGGACAGCAAGTGGCATACAAGCACCGTTATCTCAGGAGCGACCCTAAACCCTAAACCCTAAAACCCTAAACCCTCATGGTTGAGCAAGGCCAGATGAGCAGTCCAAAAAGCGTAAGTATCTGCAAATAGTGACCATCGGGATGAGGCTGAGGTGGGCATCGTGTTTCGCAATGTAGGAGGATTTACCATATGCTGTGGGAACAGCCGTGAATATCTCTAAAACGTACAGCAACTGCAGCCTACTGCCGAAACTTCTTAATCTAAAGTCACAACCAAGACATCAAACCATCTCAACCTCAAATTTAGGATCTAATATGAAATCAACTCCGGAACCTGCTCTCATCCGTTCAGGGCGATAATTCTGTAGGGCCTGCCAAAATCGGCTGTCTAGGGGACAGTAACGACTTCCTACATGACTGGACTTTTGAGGCTAAACCTTTAACCCCTAAGCCCAAAGGCCCAAACCTATAGAACTACTATCCGAAACTACATTTTGGCCTTGTGCTTATCAAGAAAGTGGTATGTATGTATGTATGTATGTATGTATGTATGTATATATATATATATAATACCAGTATAATAACACCAAAACCCCATTGCCATTTAAGTGACAATAGACCTTACTAGCCAAGCTCCTAAACTCTAAATCCCTCAAGTCGCCCTCCGAGGCTGATTGGCGTGCTGCGGCCTCAACGGTAACGTTGGGGTTTGGGATTTCAGGGAAAGTAAAGGCTGTAAGGTACTCGTTCTAGAAGCTTTATGATTTATTCTCGCAAGGGTTCAAATATTTTCCGATTATAGCTGTCTGCAGAATTACCATACAACCCAGTAGTAGAGGAACCATTCAACAAGAGCCCGCCTACATTCACACCCCCCCTTCAACCGAGGCCGTGTACCTAAAGAAACCCCAACAGAACACAGTTCTGGAATCTAGAATGGGCCCTAAAGGGTGGAAAGGACACACTGATTAGGCCTAAACAGCACTAACCTAATATCAGAGCATAGATGATTTCAAGTTGCTCGACAAGTTATTTTTCTCCTAGTAAAGGCTCGAGGTTGTGGTGTTTACACCGCAGCCTTGGGCCGGGTAGTGGTGTTGACACCGCTGCCCCTAGGCTCTTAACTTAATCATTAAAAACCCTACTTCCCCTGCTGTCTGTGGCCTCAACAGTTCTCCTTACAAGGCCCTGCTTGGCCATCTTCGGCGGAGGTGCCGAGCATGTTGTTGCGGTTCCAGGGCGTCTGCTTCTTGCTTGTGAGGCTGCAGCACAAGGGCATTTGCTTTTCCTTGATTGTGCATTGACTCGCTTGAGCTTACCGTGTGAACATCCGCAGCATCGTGCATCGCAGCCTGGGGTTTGGGGAGCTAGCATCCGGCAATGTCTGGGCTGCTCAAGGCTGCAGAGGAGGCGAAGGCGAAGGCGAAATCCGCAGCAGCTCGGTCCGTGATTTCAATCATGAGGCTTGCTCCTGTTTGTATGCATTGGGTTGACCTGTTGGCTGAGGCCGCGGCTGCGGCTGAGACTGCTCCTCAGCCGAAGCCAGGCAAGGCCCCGCCGGCACAGTTGCTGCAGGAGCGAGCTGAGGAAGCACTGAGAGCTGAAGCAGCAGCGAAAGCTCAAGCAGCAGCGAAAGCTGAAGCAGCAGCGAAAGCATCTTCATCCGCAGCTCCTGCAGCAGAGAAAGCATCTTCATCCCCAGCTCCTGCAGCAGAGAAAGCATCTTCATCCCCAACTCCTGCAGCAGAGAAAGCATCTTCATCCCCAGCTCCTGCAGCAGCAGAGAAAGCATCTTCATCCCCAGCTCCTGCAGCAGCTTATTCATCCCCTCCACCGAAGCCATCCGGCAAGGGCGGCAAAGGGCCAGGTGACGGCGGCAAAGGGCCAAGTCCAGAGGCCCTTGCCATCGAGGCGAAGGTCAAAGAGCAGGTGATGGAGCTCGCTCCGCATCTGGCTTACTGCCTTCATCGCCATCAACTCCCGACATCGTCGTGGTGCGAAGCTTGGCGGCATGAGGTCGGACCCAAGACAGTGACATGTAACTATCTGTCTGATTGCACACTGTCTCTCGAGGAGGTGTTGGCGATGCTGAAACACTCGGAGCAATCGGCGGCGGGGGCGCATCATTTTACCATCAAGATGTTGAGACTTCCGGCCGCATTTGCATGAGCCGCCTGTTGTCATCTTTCTGCCCACAGCCCACAGTATCTTGCCAAGGAGCATTCCGCGAACCTGACCGGTGGCACGACATGAGAGGCCTTCTGAGTGCTCACAGTGAGAACCAGCTAAACTGGTCTCAAGAGAGATTCGTCAAGTGGTGGGACAAGTCTGACAAGTCATCGGCATCAAGGACTCAGTGACTGCTCCCAGGACTCGAGCCAGCATCCAAGCCATCCAAGTATAATAATTGGGAGGGCCCCAGAGGACTTCAAAGGCTAGGTGCAAAGTCGGATGCGAGGCTGGGCAGAAATTTGAAACGAGCTTTCGGCTCCAGGGCTTTGAGGCATCGACATCCACGAAATTTAGCGTGAAAGCCTAGGCTTTCAAAAGAAGTGCGATGCAGAAGTCCTGGATGCTGCTATGATAAGTGCTGCTGTCGCCACCAGGCTCCAGGATACCGCAATTCCGCAATCAGAGGACTTACGTATTTATGAAAGCCCAATTCTGAGTTTTCAAGTAGCCATCATCCAGCCTTGGCGGCAGCATCCCCATCTCAGCTGTGCCGCATCCACGAAGTTAGGAGGGTCCCAGAGGATTAGTGATTTTCTTAGAAAAAGCCTAGACTAGGCTAGGGCCTTAGCCTTAGGGCCCCAGAGGATTCCTAGGCCTTTTTTGGATGCGATGCAGCATGAGCATGCACTACCAGACTTCTGCCGGGGCAAGGCGTCAGTCACAGTCTGTTCCTGGCGAAGAGAGAAGAAAAAGCCGGATGCACGGATTTGCTTTGCCTGCTGGAAATTCAGAGTTCCTTCTGATTCTCATTCTCCTGTCGCCTGCTGCCAGGTCGTGCATCCCCCCTCACTCCAGAGGCCAGGCTGTTGCTGTGCTGGCATCGCATTGTTTGCTGCTCAGAACGTACAATATGGTGTTTGGGTTTCGCAGTCATCCTCAACCCAGCCATTTTGGCTATAGTTTCCGGGCGGATCATCAATGACGATGGCCCTCGTACCTCGGCCGCAAAAGCCTCGAGCTGTTAGTTCCAATGCAATACTTTGTCACTGTCCACATGTCGGTCTCCTCCCAGGCTGCCGGAGATACGGCCTTGGTTTCAGCCTCTGGGCAGCATCAATAGTGTGAAGCCTGCAATTATTTTCATGCCTTCTTCTCTTTAGTTCGAGCGATTGCCTAGGCAGCCGATGCTACGGCCAATGTTCCTCTCGCTCCTCGGTTGCTCTAGCCAATGTGTGATGTATCACAGTAAGACCAGCGTCCAGAGACATTGCATCCTAGGATGATGACGATCCGGCCGATGATGAGGCAACCATCCCTGTGCCTCGGCAGCTCTCTTGTTTCAGGGAATCTGCGTGTCTCCGTTGTTGTGGACTTGCGTAACACATACCGAAGTGTTGCGAAATCGAGGTTCCACCGAAGGTGGCCCTGACTGATGAGGAGCACATCAAGAAATGTGTGCGAAAACACGGATCCGAGCCTTGCCGAGATAAGTCGGTCGTTTCCGGCTTCAGAGTCTACTTTCTCTGACCCAGGCCAGAGCCGCCCTTCTACAGTGCAACGAGTGTCGTTGGATAAAACATGGCGACAGCTGGCGTGCTCGTTGCACATATGACGACGGAGGCCAGTAGGTCGGCCACGTCGTTGTGCGTCCTTCCCCTGAGCCTGAACACGTGCAGGCATCCGAAAGAGCTGGCTTTTCCGAGGGAAGCCGTTTGGACTGGGCTGCCGGGTTTGCATCCTCTTCGCTCGTCATCATCCTTCCGAAGTTAGGAAGGACTCCCCCTTCATCCAGGTCACCAAGGGAGCCCCGCCCTTGCAGCCGGGACATACTTCATTCAGGATTGAGATCTGCAAGAGTTAACTATTAGCAACTGCGTTTGGGTTAGTTTAAGTTTTAGGGTTTAGGCTTGGGTTACAGACTGGTGTCTTCAGTGTTGTCGAGGCCTGGCGGCCGGGCTGGAAATCTACAGTTGGAGGACTTGTTGAGACACGGTGGAAATTCGCGGAGGTCGAAGCAAACTTCGCATTTCCACGAACGGGCTTTGGCCTGGCTCCAAGGAACTCAGATGTCTTCGTTCCTTGGAGAAGCAGCAGGGACATCGTCATCAAAATCCATCTGTCAGCCATCTCTCAGCCCTTGTCACATCAGAGCAGCACTTCAGGTGCTCCATACTCCTACTTCGGCACAGGGAGCAGAGTGGCCTGTAGCCAAAATCTGAGGTAGAGTCTTTTGGGTTACTTTGGCATAGTAGTGCGTCTTAAAAAGTTAACCTGTCTTTTCAAGCGGTGGGGTCCCAGGTTCCAGAGGAAACTTGAGGAATGGCATTTGCAGTCGCCGGCTGCCATCCCACTGGCCATGTCCTCTCCAAAAACCCACTACAAAATCATGGCCTCCTATGCCGACATCCTCCTGAAGCGTCAGAGGGCACTGCTCACCGATGGTGTCAAGGCAGTGGGATTGGCCCAGGCCGGGCATCCAGTTGCACAGGAGATTCCGGATGCTTCCCTCACCTTTGTGCAGGATGCACGTGGGAAGTTCGAGCTCACCAAGGCTCGCATCGTGCTTCCTGATTTCAGCATCCAAACTGTGGTTGTGGACGTCCGGGTGAACGGTGCCAGCAAGGCAGGGGAGGTTTCATTTCCGACACATGCCACAGAGTCGTTGACATTGTTGGACCCCACTCAGACTGCTTTGGCGAAAGCCGACGAGCTTCGGGAAAGTCTGCGAGTTTTCGCTGGGCCTCATCTGCCTCTCCTCCAGGAGAGAATACAGGCCCTGCAAACTTTGCCCCTCCCTTCGGGCTTCCTGCGGTTATCCGCCCCGACCAGGCATTTACGTCGGACGGTGAGAAAGCGGAACCGCTTTCTTGCAGATTCTTGAAGGACATCCGGAAGCCACACTCAGTCGCATGTAGCATTCTTTCAGTCATGATAATATTCAGCCTGACTGAACCTGGGCTTGGCAGGAGATGCACATCCTTCCAAATTGCAAAGCCGTGTTGAGGTGCAAAACTCACTCCTTTACGAAGGCATTGGAGAAGGCCCTGGCATCCGAACCTCGCATCAACAAGCTGATGGAACTCTGGGTCAAAGCGTACTCCACATCCAAGTCTGAGCAGCTGGGCACGATATCAACCGTCCGGGTTTTTCGGTGCTTCGGGCGTGATCGAGGGAGCTGACGGTGCAGAAGGGGAACAAGGTAGGATTGCTCAGTCTTTCGAGGGGGTCAGGGTAGGATTGCTCACTCGGACGAAGTTTCTTGCTCAGGCATGGCGGGTTCGCCCGGGCTGTCACCAATTCCCACAGGCTGAGATGCAAGCTGGAGTCACAGGTGGCGTCTCAGGTGGACCAGCTGCTGAGCCGTTTGATCAGCCTCAGGTTTGCTGCCCAGCGGTTTAACACACTGGCGGACATCAGCAAAAAAATCGTGTTGAACATCCGACCCATTTACGACTTCCTCCTGGAGGTCGTGGCCCTCGACGACCACGACAGACCTTGGGCCGAGAACATCCTGAAGCACTGCTTTAAGCCATCGAGTTTGTTGTTGCTCGGCCTAGTCGCCGAGTTGGCTGCATGTGCCAACCGCTTTTCGAGGCACTTTGACGGTGTGGAAGGCAAAGGATCCCACAACAGCCGTCTGATGCGGGCATCCGCCTGGTTTTCAGTAACTCCGGCTGCAGTATTGGGGGACTCTGCAGAACATCTGAACTCAGCTGGAAGACCCCGTTCCTGAATGATCCCTTTCGAATCTAAGGCCATCGAAAATGAGCTCGAGAGCCTCTTCAGCTTCAGGAAGGCATCCGGAATCCTGAGCGAACCTCTGGTCTTGTCATCTTCCTACACCACGGGGTATGTGCAGATTCTCCGTGCTCAGTGGGATTTCATCCAGGCCGAAGCTGTTGTTTCATCAGGTCGACTCCTGTTCTACAAGGACGGCAGTGGCACAGAGGGCGACCTCCGGAAATCCGTCGCCAAGGAAGTCGGCAGCATCCAGAATGCAGTCGACGTCTTCAAAGCGGCGGTGGCTGCTGAACTTGATGTTCCTTTGGTGCTTGCCCTTCAGCCATTCGACCTGGTGGTTTGGGCCGAGAACGGCGGCTCGGACGACGGATTGTCACTTGGCTCCGAACTTCGCTGCATCTTCCCCACAAACCCAAACCACAGCACTTTTACCCTAGGTCGGATGCCTTCCGCGGCTTCGAGACTCCTTTCGGAATCAAGGCCGTGCCTGTGCCAAGGATTCTGTTTCAAGTGCCCAGGATCCCCCTGGTCAGGTTGCAGACCTCATCCCCGAGTGCAAAGTTGCTCGCGGCACGGCGGTGCATCTCTGGAAGCTCCTCAGCCGCAAGGCGTGTTTCTGCAGAGGCAACAGACCATGCAGCAAGACTCAGGTCGGGGTGCCACGACCTGGACATCGCATGGTCCCGAACAATGGCTCACTGGCAAGGGCGACTCCCTAATTTGGAGAAGGTCGCCACTAGACGACAGCATGCTAGGTGCACATGAGTCAAGCAGGAATGCCTGTAACGAAAGTTGCGAAGTTGGTGGCGGACCGAGGCTGCTTTCGCACTCGCGGCTTGGTGTAGCACATCGCAGATAGAACAAAATTTTACTTTTCTGCAACTCTACACATCGGATCGCCGTGCCCGGACATCTCCATCAAACATTCTGTGGGCGACTCAGTTTTTCCCTCCGAAAAAATTGAGACCTTTGATTGTCTGCGTGCTTTTGCAGCTGCGTGCCCAGGAGCTTGATGAAGTGCAAGTTGGACGGCGTGGCATCCCCGGACGATGCCGTCAGGGTCGTTTCATCACCATCAGGATTGGGGCCGACCTTTGTCACATCAAAGCTCGCTGCCAGTATCATCGCTCGGTACACGGAGAAGTATGGAGCATCCTGCAAGTCTGGCAAGAAGGACTTGCCCAGAAGACATCTTCCAGGACAGAAGCGTGAGCATCCGGGCATGCCCTCGTTCTTAAGAAAGAGGGCTCGCCAGGCATCCGAAGCAGTCTCGTCATCCTGTGCCACCCAGGTCGAGGAGACTGAGGAGCTCGCGTTTCTGGACAAGGTTGCGAAGGAGGAGGCCAAGAGTCGTACGACCAAGAAGCAGGTCAATCTCTTAGCACAGCTTCGCAAACTCCGCAAAGAGAACATCAAAAAGGGTATCTTGGATGGCCAAGAGCCGGGTGGTGAAAATCTGGAGAAGTTGCAGGCGTTTGAAAAGGAAAGGTCAGATACAGTGAAAAAGCTTCAGATGGTGGAGCGACGTTCTCTGCCGGCTGTCTGCGACAGGCATCTGAATCCGGAGGACACAATGATCATCATCCAAGACCGCAAGCATTACGAGAATTTGGAACAGGCAACAGGCTGCTCCAACATCGTTTTGTGGCCATCAGACCCGGAGACCAGGATCAGCATGTTGCGGCTGGCCTTGCAGGATGCCCGGCATACCATCTGGTTGCCCCGGGATGATGAAGACGTGCAAAAGAAGTTCTATCTTAACCCTGAAGACGACGACACGGGGTTCGCCGCCTGTGCACGACTTGTCGGCGGAGGAGCTTGCGGGGAAGCATGGGCCCTTCAATGTGTCAAGCAGAAGAAGATCATTCCTCCGTTGGCATCCCTGCAACGAGGTCTGGAATGCAACATGGAGGTGAGCATCCACAAATCCTGCCTGGCAACTCCGGTGGCCCGTTCCATCCTCTGGTGCTTAAGGGCTGCTGCGGAGGCCGAGGTTCCAGTCAATTGGATACATCGGAGAAAACCGTCTGAGATGTGGCTCATCTAATTTGTGCCCCTGTCGCAGCCGTTGCCTGATTCCCCTCACTGTCTTGACTGACTGAGGACTCGCAAGAGTGGCTTTGTTCTGCTCACGAATGAAAAGCTCAAGAAATATACGGGCCCGAAGAAGAAGCACGTGGGACAGGGTGTGGTGGGACAAAGACTTATGACACAGTGCTCTTTGTCTCAAACGTGTTCTGCAGCATATGTTCAGAAGTGCATTGCAGAGACCCTGTTTCTGTGCCCGAATCTGAGGCACCACCTGGGCGTGAATGTGTGGTGTCGCTGTGTCGCTGCAAACGACGGAATCCCGAACGGGATGCCGTGGACAGCATCGCTGTGCTCTGGGGGAATCAGAGTCTGAGTTGTTTAAAAAAAAGGTGCCTGCCCTTCGTCAATCGTGCCATGCTGGTTAATGTGGCTTCATGTTAGCAATTCCGGTTGCTGACAGGCCTGTCGGCAAGCCAGGCCAGCAACCCGGGCATCCGACCATGTTGAGTTGAAGAGCGTGCTTGTTGTTGTGGCCGTATCATCATTGCATCCCTGTGTCGATTAGGCTTGAAAAGCGAGTCAGTTCCGGAAGCAGAGGCCTTTCAACGTGCCTCGCTCCAGGTGCCAGAGATTCGGGACATCTCCCCTGGTGAACGGTGGGAAGCCAAGCCCAGGAAGTCCAGCAAGAATACTGAGTACTGAGCTTTCTTAATTCGGTGTCGCAGTGCTCTGCTCAGGAACAACAGCAAATATCATTCTTGAGGCATGCTTTGCATGATCCGTTGCTTAGTGGCTTCAAGATGCCAAGCTAGCCACAGGAGCTCCACATAGCAGTTCCGCCATGAGGTGTATATGCCCGTGTCTTCTTGACAGTGCCTCCGAAATCGCCAACGGTTTCGCTTCTCATTGAACAGGACTGGGGAGGGGGGCGGGGTGGGGGCGGACACATTCCTAAGGTACAAATCATATTTCCATTTTGTGTGCCTTTGCCAAATTGTTGTAGCATGTAGCAGACTGGCAACCGGGTCGCTGCAGGACTTCGATTCCTTAGACTTTCCAAAGGCTGTTGGTCACGCATCATGGAGACGTTCATCGGCATCAGCAATTGTCACCTTGCGTTAACGTTCAGAACGGACTTAAGCCCAGACCAGAAGCAGTCACAGTCGGCTTTGCACTTTTCGTTTAGTGGGGGTTTGAGGCTTAGGTTAGGTTGTCTCTCTTTGTTCAGGGCTTCCGGGGGGGAGGCTACTTCAGTTCAGGGTTTAAAGGCTCGAGGTTGTGGTGTTCACACCGCAGCCTTGGGCCGGGTAGTGGTGTTGAACACCGCTGCCCCTAGAGTACATTTCAACCTCTGAGTCTGGGGCCAAAGCCGAGGCACGGAAGCACAGCGACCAGCGACGTTCTCTGACTGGCAGGACAAAAAAAAGTTCAACCTTTGTGCAAAGTTGTCTACAGTTGCACATCAGTTTGGGCGTACAATTATCTGCGTCGGCCCCGGGCCGACGGCTATAATTGCACATCTGTGTCGGCGTACAATCCATCCCCCAACAGCAAAGGGTTGACCATACTCCTAGTCTAGACGTACAATTATAGCCGTCGGCCCGGGGCCGATGGCGTTAATTGCACATCTGTGTCGGCGTACAATTATGAGCCGTTCTCCTGCCGCAGCATCGGACTTAAACTTTTTCATCGTTCTGCTGCACTCAACATCGCCTCCAAGCTGACCCAGATGGCGAACCATGGTCAGGGGCTCAGCCGCCGGAATTCTGCTAAGTACTTTTTGGCGGCCGGGCTGGGGTGTCGAGACCAGGCAAGCTGCTGATATCCTGGTTCAAGGTTGTGTTTCGCCGGGGCCAGGCCAAATTTCACTAAGTACTTTTGGGCTGAGTGAGGCCAGCAGAGGAATCAGGTTATGCCGTGGTCGGCCCGTGCTGTGAGCTGGCGTTTGTTGTGTAAGTGCTCCTGGTCCGGAAACTCGAGGAGGTTCAAACCGTTTGTTGTGTAAGTGCTCTTGGTCCGGAAACTCGAGGAGGTTCGAACCGTTTGTTGTGTAAGTGCTCCTGGTCCGGAAACTCGAGGAGGTTCGAACCGTTTGTTGTGTAAGTGCTCCTGCTGGTCCGGAAGCTCGAGGAGGTTCAAACCGTTTGTTGTGTAAGTTTTAAGTGCTCCTGGTCCGGAAACTCGAGGAGGTTGAAACCTGCAGGGTCATTTCGGTGCAGCGTCCTGACATGCTTTCGGCCCGTGCCCAGGAGCAGCCTGGACAAGCTCCGAGGACTGGAATCTGGAAGGGAATAATTACACTACGTGTGCCTGGGTAAGCGACTGAGACAGACTGCCCTTGTTTTGCGGAGGTTGAAAATTTCATCCATGCCTTCCCAAAATCTGGGACCATCGGCGTGGAGCGGAAGAGGAAGGACGGCGAGATCACCTGGTCGTTGAAAAAGCCCAGAGGTTTCGACATGGACCGTGTGCCCTTGTTGGCCAAGTTCTTCCGAGACTGCAAGCTCCCAGCCCAGTTTTTGGAGCAGTCGGTTCAGCACGGTCATGATGTTGCGGCTCAAATTTAGCTGCCGGGGTTGCCGAGGCCGGGCTATCGCATCTCGACCATTCACATCATCGTCGACCCGGCATCCTACCCCAAGGTTTTCCAACCAGGCAGAGGGCGTGCAGTCAGAAAGTTGCTGAGGGGTCTTTGTTTGTTCCTCAGGTAAGGACGACCAGCATGAGATCCTCGTTTGGGGAGGAGGCATCAAGGCTCCGGACGAGAAGGGCATCTGGGTCCACGATAATCCATCGGGCAGAGGGACTTTCATGGACATCCACCACAAGGCCAGAGCTGCAGCACACACGGTATCCTTGGGTTTCCAAATCAGTCAAGCCCAGCTCCGACTCTCCAGGTGATTTCCTTGGACGGCCGACTGCCCATCATCCTTCCGAAGTGCAAGAGCAAGGGCAAGTTTTACATCGTCGCCCGCTGCATCTACAAGGGCGAGCAAGAGCGGTTCCAGGAGGCGACAAGTTTGGGCTTGGACCCAAACGGTGGCGGAAAGGGCAAGCTTCATCCCAGCCTAGTGCGTGCATCCATACTGGCTCAAATGGCTCGCAGGGGCCCAAGTGGACATGCAGACGTGTTGCCTCAATCGTGCATTCTGTGAGTGGTGTGGTCTTCCTTTCATTCGAGGTTCAGTGTGGTCCAAGCTTCGGGCGAGTGGAGCAAGCAAGAAATCGAATAAGAGGAAGTATTACTGCCCGCACTGCCAACGGGAGGCGTGGCATAGACTTAGACTTTCAAGTGCAGAAAGCCCCTGCCCGGAAAGCGATGTTTCCCGTGAGGTGGAGCCTCTGAAGCAGCAGAAGAAGGAGAAGAAGAAGAAGTAAGGTCTGAGATGTGGTTTTGGGGGGTGCATCTGTCATCCCTCGCACTCCAATTTTGAAGCATCATTGGCAGGGGCTGGTGAAGCATCCTAGTCAGCGGCATGACGGGTCCATCAGAGGGCAAAATGTCAGAGCTTGGCATCAGATGGCGTGTCCGTTGAGTCAGTCAGTGTTACTGTTTCTCTGTGACGTGAGCAGCAGCATGGAAGCGTGCAAGCTCTTCACAGACATCTTCCACATCGAACCTTTAAACAGGCCTCCTGCAGGTTCCTTCTCCATCTCTTCCTGCGGCATGGGCGGGAAGCGAGTTTCCGGAGCCTCGAAGTCGAAGGCGAAGGCTAAGGCCGCGAAGGTCGCGGTAGAGCCGGCTCCAGAGGAAGCCGCGACCGTGGTGGATCCAGATGAAGGTCGAGGCCGAGAGGCCCTTGAAAGGGCAGTCACTTGGATTGGCACTGATGTCAGTTATGTCTGCCAGCGTGGCCTTGAAGAAGTGATGTGTCTGTGCTCACTGAATCGCAGGTGAAGACCATCAAGGCCACGAAGTATTGGGCACAGAAGCCCGTGCGAGTTGGCAACCACAAGCCCTTTCCGGAGGGTTGGAAGGGAAGCATGCTCGAGGAGCATCAAGTCGATTCGTTCAGCGGGACCATGGCTGACATCGACATCCTGTCCTGCGAAATGCCCTCACTCGTGGAGATGAAGGACTCGGCGACTTATTGGTGGCATCACAGGGCTGCCAGCGATGACTCCGAGCAGCCGCTTCACATCGCGGTGTGGGCCGCTTGACTGCTAGACTAAGTCGGTCAGCCAATCCAATGCGATCCATCGCACATTGTGCTGAGGCAGATGCATCCAGCACGAAAGGCCAGCTGCAGCCCATCGAAGACCATGTGAAGCTGGCGGCGTTGGTGGTGGAGTTCGCATCGTCCATCGAGAACAAGGACGACATCCGCCAGAAAAAGTACCAGGACATCTGGTGCCGTGTGATTCTGAGCGTGAAGCGGAGGAATGTCGACCAGGGGAGACTCGGCAGCATATCACGTCGTGCTGCCTCGACTGAATAACGGTTGGATGCTGACTCCAGCCTAGATCTCGCATCCTCGACGTCATCCAGGTGGCCGAAGACCTGAACAAGAAAGCGACGGAGATGGGCAACACGACTGGTCCAGCTCAACTTCCTGAGGTTTTCCAGTTCCGTCGGCACATTGCACTTGCAAAGTCTATGTTCCCGGACGGGGCTCTGCGTAACTAAGGTAACTATCTGCCCCTCAACCTGGCATCCCGGTTGGCCAAGTTGCGTGCATCCCTGAAAGCAGCAGAGAAGCCGCACACCAATGCAGACATCTTCCACAGCTTGGGGGGCATCAGATGGTCGGGTGAAGCATCCCGGGTTGCCTGGCAGCACATCATATTTTTTCAGAAATAACATCGGCCCCATGGGCAGCCATCATCCAGGTGAAAACCCCGGACAAGGTGCAGAAGCTCTTGCAACTGTACGATAAAGCCATCAGAGCAGGGTGCGTGGAGATGCTGCGAAGCTGTCAGATCGTCCGCGAGCAGCGGACATGGTGCTCTGACTGGTCCGTGGTCACCCGCGTGCTTCTTGTCCTTGATTTGTGGTAGGTGAAGCAGTCACGATTGCAAGTGATTGACACCATGATTTTTTCTGCACATTCCAGGTCATCGGCCATCAAGACGGATGTGGAGTTCAAGTTCATCACGACTTTGCTCTGCCAGGCTGCTGGTTTGAAGCCTCATTCCCTGTGTTTGAGATATGAGAAGGTCTAAAGGCAGAAGCCGAACCTTGCAGGCCATGCGGGACATCCTGCCGGAGGATTGCATCAAGGACCGCATCTCTGTCAGCTTTGGCACTGAGCAGAGTGCCTTGAACTTCAACAAGGAAACTGTCATCCAGGCAGGAGGGCAGAAGTTTGCAGTTTGCTCCCTGCTCCTTGGCCATAGATCTGCAAAGGGTGCAAAATCTTCTGAGGCTACCCAGCAGCTGCATCTGCGTTTCGTGGTCTTGGAAAAGCTGCTGGAGGTGGAGACACCCACATCGGCATCCAAGGACTTCATGGGGCGTTGGGCGTCTTTCATCCTGAACCCCAAGGAGTATGCCAGAGCCGACTTGAGCTTCTTGGGGGCCAACAACGACGATCCCTATCGGACGATGTCGTCCACGTTTATGGCCCTGATGCGGGGTGATCACGACGAGACGATGCAAGCCGCCGTGGCGTCGGGGGAAAAGGCAAGGATGTGTGTCTGTCCGTGTTGCATGAGGGTGTTTCTGTCACTGTGTCTGTTGAAGGTTAAAGGCGAAGTTAAGGCTTCAGGTTGTGGTGTTTACACCGCAGCCTTGGGCCGGGTAGTGGTGTTGACACCGCTGCCCCTAGTGTAGGGGTTCTGTCTGTGCATCTGTGTCTGTGCCTGCAGGTGTTCTGGTTTCTGGTCTGGGTGTGGATGTGCTTCTGTGCCGTGGATGTCTGTGTCTCTCTCTCTCTCTCTCTCTGTGTTTCTTCTGTCACTCTGTGTCTGTGGGTGGGTGGTGTCTGCCTTTGTGTGTGTGTGTGGGGGTGTTTGTCGGTGCGGTTGAGTGTATGTGTGTGTGTGTGTGTACATCGGTGTAAGTGTGTCTGTTTTTTCGCACTTCGTAATCTAAGTCTATGTTGACCCTCTTTGCTCGAAGGAGGACCTTCCCGCTTTGCTGGAGATCACGAAGAAGGCCAAGCACACTTGGCAGATGGCTTTCTTGAAGCCGGCTCCGGCTCCGACCACGACAACGGCATCATCGGACTCCAACCGGGATCGGCAGCTGAACATCGTGACGGAAGAGAGCGGCAACCAGGTCCAGGTGCAGACACCCTTGTCAAGGAGGGCGAGCTTCGTGACGGCCTGCATCGAGGACAAGGGTTGCGGCCGGGTCATCTCCTTGACAGCTGACTTTTCAAATTTCGAATTCCACAGGAGGAGCTGGCGTTTTACTGTCATTTCTTGCTGGCCGACATCCGCAAGAGCGGCCTGATCGAAGCTGTGAAAAATCACATCCTGCTGAAGGACAATAGCGGCAAGCTTCGTCGTGTTCATGTCATGTAAGACATTTCTGAATTTAAAACGTGTCTGCATGCAAGAGGATGCGGAAAGGATCCTTTACATCTTCGACGGAGCCTTGGTCGTCGAAAACGGCGGCTTCAACCGTCACACGAACATCTATGGTCGGGCAGTGCCTTGGGACCGGCAGGCATTCGCAGGAGTCAAGTCTGTCGTGGAGGCTGTGGCCAGGGAGGAGGACAGCAAACCAAGAACATGACAGCATGAGCTCGACAACAGCTTTCAAACACATTATTACGACTTGTGCGTTTGCTTGCAGCAGGACGTCGTCGTCACCTTCGACCATGGCATCACCAAGGCAGCAGCGGACATCAAGAAGGCATTCGGGAGTATGAATGCCTACTCTCATTCCATCCACCTCATCCCGACGGAGTCCTCGATGAACTCTCGCAAGAATTTCTGTCGCAGTCTGTCCCTGGGCTACTCATTTAAGTGGTCCATCGGCCTTGCATGGGTCTGTCTTGCATGTAAGCAAACTCCAGCATCTAAGGGATGAGCGGAATGCCAAAAGGAGACGATTGTCCGAAATGGGCGACCTGGGCGTTTTCGCCGGCATGCGGGACAATATGTGGATTGGCCGACGTGGGAGTCCAATGACCGCCGTGGAGTACACCCACATCACGTCGCCAGGCATCACTACATCGGCATCCCCAGCATCCTGACTGCAAGGGGACTGTGCTTTCTTTAGAAGTCTGAGTCTACGTGTAACACATGGTGCCTGTGACTCTGAGGTCTTGGCTGGCATCCCTTTGCCAGATCCGCACAACCTCGCCAAGGTTTCTTATGATGACAAAAAAAAGGCCACTCGGCCATCAGTGACATTGAAGCGTAACATGAACCTGACAATCTGATCCTGCAGCCAGGTGATGCCCGTCTCGCTCGGCAAGAACGTTGTCACCGAGAAGAACGAGGCATTAGTCAGTCGGGTATCCAAGTCGCCTCAGTTACAGCGGACGACCCCGCAGGTAGCCTCGGCAGGGCATGCGGAGCAGGCCGACAAGGACCAGGAGCTGGTTCTGGCGCACTTTGAGAGGCAACTAGCTAACAGTTAAGAGCTGGCCTGCACTTTCATGCAAGAATGTTGATTAATACAGTGCTGTGTGACAGGTCATCCCCGATGTACAAGACCATCCTGGAGGTGTGTCACCATCCGACTCGGGTGGTGAACTTCAGCCCGGGAGCAGCTGAGTTTGGAATGGTTGCCATCGAGCAACGTATCCCGATGCTGATGGTGGCAGCCTCGGAGTGTCATCGAGACCTCATCTTAAGCATTCTCCGCAAGAAGCTCCGAGCCCGCATCGAGAACAAAAGCGACGATCGCTTCTACAGGGCAGGACCCTCGACTGCATCGGCGACACCAACCATCCCGACGACGACGGCCCCGGCACCGACTGTGAGTGTCCCGACAGCATCCTTGCCAACACCATCCCTGCCGACACCATCCGAGCCGACACCATCCGAGCCGAGACCATCCGTGCCGACACCCGTGCCGGCATCCGGAGAAGACAAGGTTGAGAACCAGGAGGCCATCCCCGAGCCCTCGGACTCCAGCAGCAGTTCGAGCGAGGACAATGACGTGGATGATGCAGACTAGTTTGCCCCGAGCCCTCGGACTCCAGCAGCAGTTCGAGCGATTTTGATGTGCGGACTAAGGGTGCCAGCAGGGTCGGCGATGCTCGGAATCCTTCAGATGATTCAGAGTTCAGACTAACAGGGGTGGCGATGCTCCGAAACCTTCAGATTCAGAGTTCAGACGAAGACAGTGCCGAGCATCCTGCCGACCATGCTGCCGAGCATCCCGGCTTACCTTCGAGAAAGACCGAGATGCTGATTGAAAAACTTCGACGGTCCGTGTGCAGGGGTCTGGTCGTGTCCGAGCAAGAAAGCTTAAACATGATCAGTGTGTCCCTGTGATTCATCCAGCTCCAGGACCTGCCATCTGCTTTTGGCTGGCTGCATCATGGCCAAGGCCTAAGCCGCTGCTATGTGCCTGGAAGGGCTCAGGGTTCAGGGCTTGTTGTTTAGGTCTTAGGGTTTAGGGCTTAGGGTTTAGGGCTTAGAGCTTAGGGTGTAGGGGTTACGGTTTAGGGCTTAGGGTTTAGGGTTTAGAGCAGGGTCAAGGGCTCAGGGTTTACTAAGCCTTCCGCCTTTCTTTAAATTTGTGGTTGCGTATATCGCGTCTTTGGGCCTCACAGGGCATCGCACATCACAGCATGAAATCATTATGTCATAATTTCCATTCAACCACTCATCCTACCTTGCTTTCCCTGTCCCCTCCCCCCCAAGCATCCTGCTTGGCTCTCTCGACTTCGACGACTTCATCCCGCCGGGCAACCAAGCGAGGGGTCAGGTTTTAAGAAGTGGGGTGTTTGAGGCTTAGGTTAGGTTGTCTCTCGTTGTTCCGGGCTTCCGGGGGGGAGGCTACTTCAGTTCAGGGTTTAAAGGCTCGAGGTTGTGGTGTTCACACCGCAGCCTTGGGCCGGGTAGTGGTGTTGAACACCGCTGCCCTTAGAGTACGTGCAGGTGGAGGTTCAAGTTGGGCAGGCCCTTCATCCTAGCCCTTGATGTTAAAGGAAACTAGAGGTGGGGAGTTTAGGGTATATAGGGCTTCTATACGGCTTCTAGAAGGGTCCAGAGAACGGTAACTACCCACCTGCAAAAGTCCAAGACGATGGTAGTTTAAGGACAGGATTGCAGAGTTTAGCTGCACGGGTTTAGTAGTTGAGGTCCCAGTCAGCCTAAACCCTAAAAGCCTAAACCCTAAACCCCCGGCCGTCGCCTGAAGTTCTCAGGTTAGAGTCCAGAACCAGGGTTTGGGGATTGGGGTTTTTTAGGGTTTCGGGGTTAGGGCTTTGGGTTCAGGGTGTAGGGTTTACTTCTTGTCTATTTATTCCCTAAACCCTAAAGCCTAAACCCTGAAGCAGACAGATTCCATTAATATTATGTTTGGCTCACCTGGCCTCCTCTTGTTGCGAATGGAAGTTGATCTCCCTAGATTCAGGCCTCCCATTTTGTAGTCCTCGGGTGGAGCATGGCATTTACAGGCGCTGATGACCATTGGTTCGCCCCGTAGACGATCCGAATCAGGCGTCGGGTAAGGAATCGGCACCCTCCTTTGCCGTAGCCCAAGGACAACAACAACAAGCAAAAAAATCCAGGTTTTCCGCTGACCTGACCTGGCTGCCCGCCTCTTCAACTTGAGAGGCCGGGGTTCGTCGTTCAGGAAACTAAACAGTAAACCCTAAACTCCACCCTAAGGCCGAGACACTAAGCCCAAAGTCCGCGAAACCGGGCCCCGGACCGAACGGAGGACCTATCTCCACCCTAAGCCCTAAAGCATAAGCCCCAAGTCCCTTTATCCCTTAAATGCCCCGACCCTGTCTCCTTGCTCCTGAAACCCGAAACTCAGGCGACACCCGCCCCGGACCCTTTACTTAAACCCTTTAACTCCACCCTAGACTCTCAACCAGAAGCCCTAAGGTCTGCCCAAACCCTTTCCTGCCCTTCAACCCTAAACCCTAAGCCCTCGCAAAAAAAGGCACAAGCAAGCCTGACCCTAAATCCTCAAGCCTTAACCCCGCAAGCCTGTAAATTGAGTTGAGGGTTTAGGCTTTATAGTATAGGGTTTAGGATGTGTATTGCGGCATTTCATGGTTCAGGGATCGAGTTTCGGGAGTTGGGCTATGGCTTGGAGTTTGAGGGCGAATCTGGGTCGGAGGATTTGTTTTATTTTGGGTGAATGTAATTCATGGTTCAGGACTTCCAATTTCGGGTGTAGAGCTACAGCTTAGAGTTTGGAAATGTTTAGGTTGAATCTAAGTTGGAGGCTTGCGTATCTCTTGCATTTAGGGCTTGGGTTTAGGGTTTATTTTAGGGCTTCAGGATAATTGAGGGTTTACAGGGTCCGGGGCCGGGGTTCGGAAGTTTCGGCTTTAAGGATACAGGGTCTGGGGTTTGGGCTGTGGACTGAGGGTCTTTGGTTTAGGGTGGAGTTTCTCAATGTGGGGTTTCGGGCAAGGGGTAGTGCAGGGAAAGGGGACTTGAGGGTTAGGAGGTTTTAGGGTTTAGGCTTAGAGGAAGGAGCTAATTTTGGGTTTAGGGTTTAGGGTTTAGGGTTTCGGGCGTACAGGGACTTTGGTTCCCAGCCTGGAGGCTCAGCCTGGAGGGCTTGGCCGTGCCAAGCAGGCCATCGCCGAGGAAACAGGCCTCAAAGAAGCGTCTGCATGAGGGGAGGTGAATGACCTGCCAGTGTCGGAGTCGCTCAGCCCGGGCCAAGCTGTGGACCTTTCAGCCGACCACGTTTCAGCCGACCACGCTTGAGGCGCTCGGATCGGTTTGACGCAACACTGACATCGAGGTGTCGGACGAAGCCAGAAGATGAGAGATGTTACATCTCGGACGCAATCAGGCTGTCCTGCTGGACGAAATCACCGTGTGAGCTTTCATCCCAAGACCGGCAAAAGGCGTCAGACATTGCCCAACCCAGACTCTTGTGGCAGAGACTACAGCGAGGACAAGGAGACGACCGAGAACACANNGACCCGAGCCCTTACGCCACTCCCACCCTTAGTTTAGGGTTTAGGGTTTTGGGTTAAGTTTCGAGTAGTAGAACTAGAGTCGTGGCTGGATTAGAACAAGGCGGCACGAAGTAAGCGCCCAACCCCCCTAGTGACTTGGGAATAACGCCCGCCTGCTTCGGGTCTTAGCCCCAGCCCTCCTCGGCCNNCCGCCGCTGCCGGCCGCCGGGTCAGCCGCCTCGCTTATTGGTTTAGTTTAGACCCGACCCATAAGTTTAGTTTTCGGGTATTCCTACGGTTAGTTATTTCGGGTATTTACTTTTTCGTGCCGCCATAGGCCAGCCGGTAGAGGTAAGACCGTAAGCAGGCCATTCAAGCTCAGAGGGTTTGCAAACATAATCAACCAAGCTTGCAAGACTCCGGAACCCAGAACCAAGAAGCCTGACGTCTGGAATCACCCGGTCCCGACTCGCAGGTGCTACACGACAAGGCTTCGTGCCGGCATGGCATGCAGATGGACAAGGCTTCGTGCCGGAATGGGATCGGATATTCTACACGTGTTCTGTTGGGGGCTTGGGGGCTTTGGGCAAAAGGTTTCCGGATGATGCGGCCTGGGCTAGACCTTTGCTTGTTGTTAAGAAGTGTGGGACGGCGCTGGCAGGCCCAGCCTTCGACAACCACATCCTCGTCATCCAAGGACTTTAGCTCGCCTACCAGGGCTTAGAGTTTAAGCCTGAGAGCTTAATTACGGCTTGCGATGTGAACATGAGGGTTCAAGGGTTTAAGTTCATGGTTTAGCGAAGAAAACCGGTTCCCGTCCTAACTGATTTGGTAGTTTGGGTTTAGGCCTTTAGTTTAAGCTGTGCAATTTAAGTAAAGCGTAGGGTTTATTTGGCGGCTTAGGCGTCTTAGTTGGCGGTTTAGGGTGGAAAACTGGTTCCATGTTAGACTGGTTTGGTGGTTCTATTGAAGTGACAGTTTAGCAGAGAAAACCTGTTCCATGTCAAACCGGTTTGGGGTGGCCAAAACTGGTTTTGACATGATAAACGGTTCCTCTTCGTTCGCTACAAAAAAATTGTTCGTTGATGTATTTGTGTTGAAAACTACTTCCAGACGAAATGCTTGTCGTTTAAATTAAAGTTTATGGCTGCATTTTTAAGGCTTACGATTTAGACATGAGGGTTTCAGGGTTTAAGTTCATGCTTTAACGGCGAAAACCGGTTCCATTCCTAACTGATTTGGTGAATTTGGGTTTAAGGCTTAAGCTGTACAATTTAATTAAACGTAGCATTTATTTGGTGGTGAAGGGGTTTTTTACCTGTGCAAACCGGTTCCACTCCAAACTGGTTTGGCCGATAAACCGGTTTTTAATCAGCGGAACTGGTTTGACAATGAAACCGGTTCTTGTTCGTTCCTTAAATAAATATTATCTTATAAGTTGTTGGTGGGTGTTGAAAACTGCTTCCACACCAAACCTTTTAAACATCAGGGCTTAGGGTTTGAGGGCATAGGGTTTAGAGTTTAGGGTTTAGGCCTAAGGTTTGGGCCCTGGGGTTGAGGCCTTAGGGTTTAGGGCTCAGGATTTAGGGCTTAGGGTTTAGGCCTTAGGGCTTAGGGTTTAGGGCTCAGGATTTAGGCTTCTGGTTGCAGGGCTTAGGGTTTCGTTTGTGTTGTGAATCGTGTCATGACGACATCGATATGTTTGAATCCCTTCTTCGTGTGATGAGTATCACGAAGCAATGCCTGATTAAGGTAATTCAGTTTGTTTCAAACTTCTGATAATCCTGGGATTATTCAGAAGGTCATGCGAGGGTAGCCTTCTGCTCCCGGCTCTTTTGGCAGTAATGATCACTTTGACCAGCTGCAGAAGGGACCATCCGCAGCTACACATCGGCTTCCCCGGCCACCTGTTTAGGCTTAGCATCTTAGCATCAGGATGGCTGACGAGGAAATGGCTCTGCCAGCTGGTAATGACGAGGCTGCCGTGGTTGGTGAGCCAGTGGATAATGAGGATGCCTTGGAGATTCAGCTCGTTGAGGCCATGCAGGACATCGTGAAGGCTGTTTCCATGAATCATGTCATCCTTTCTCCGATTCAAAACTCAGCCTCGTTCTGATTGGGGGTTCTGATTGGGTCTTGCAATTGCTGGTAAGTTATTCTACTGGCGGGTTGTCCATATCCGGTTCTGCAAAGAAAAATATTGGACACTTCATGCCTGCCTCAAAGGATACCTTGGTACCCTTAGCCCTAAACCCTAAGGCCTAAATGCTTTAACCCTAAAACTTAAACCCTAAACCAGCGGAGGCTGTGGCCACGGATGACCATATCAAAGAAGCTGCGATAGCATCAAAGCGCTTCGTTGTGAGCAAGGGGAAGATGCCATCTCAAGATGCGGTGGCTGCGAATCGAGTCTTCTGCTTTTCAACTTAGCACGGACACCTTGTCAATGAGACTGTGCATGCTGTCTCCGGAAATTCCAAGGGCATCCTACAGCACATGGTGCTTGCAGCTTTCAAGGACAAGAACATCAAGCGTGCTCCGAACTTGTATTACATCCTGACACGAGTTCTTAAGAAGTGGAAAGCCACTTGTCGCAATTAGGGGCGTTTGTCAGAGTCAAGCCGGAGGGAATTTTTGAAAAGAAAAAAATCAGCTGCCAGCGGTGACCATGTGCGAGGCATCCGGCTTCACGAAGAAGAACCTCCGAGAGGACAGCAACTCCTTGAAGGTGATGCTGACCTACCATAAACGCAGCTAGACGGCCCAGCCCCGCAGGCATGTACGGTCGCTGAGTGCAGTCTCCCCCTCTCCCTCTCCCTCGACTCCTTCCCCCTCCCCTTCCATCTCCCCCTCGCTCTTTGATCTCTAACTGTTGTCCAAGGATTGGCACTCCGCTGTAAGCAGCATGAGCATCCTCAAGTCCAAATGCTCACCGCCGCTGGACAGTGAGAGTGTTTCACGTGGTGTGCGTGTTCTTCCCACAATCTTTGTGTTCGCGGTATACCAAGGACTTGCTGCCTTTGGCCCAGTCAGACCCGGCTGAGGAGGGACATCAGCCGCTGCCGCTTGTCATTATATTATCCCATTTCTGAGTTGATGTGACATGGCTGGACCAGCAGCCTCAACATCAATAGCAGAGCCTAGGCCAGCGGCTGCAGCCTGAAGCCATCCAGGAGTTTTGTATTATTTATAGGTCGCCGATCTGCAGCATCTTCATCTGCAGCATCTTCATCCGTCCTTTGTATAGGTCAGCGGCCGATCCGTGTGCACAGAAAAAAAATCAGTGCACAGCAAAAAATCAGTGCTCGTTTGCATGTGCACATTCAACCCATGACATCAGAAGCTTGGCATTTCATTGCCACTCCTCAAGGCCAGACGGCACCGCTTTTCCGTCTTGCTGGCCGTGGGTGCCTCAGTGGCTGTTGGAGAGTCGACGAAAGATGGGCTAGTGCGAGGACTCAGTTATCCGCCATCCTCTTTCCCAGGTGAAACATCTCTGCATTTTGGAGCCGACCGTGATCCAGTCAAAAAGACTTTGGCGTCTGCGAAAAACAAGTCCGCTGCCATTCTGATATGCACTAGGCCCCTCCATCAACCCTAAAAAGTTTAACCTTCTATTCCCCAGACAGTAGGCGATGTAAGGTTATATTTAGCCAGTATAAACCCTGTAAAACCTTAGAGCTAGTTGTCAGATACCACTATTGCTGTGTTTTTTTTTTGTGTTGTGTGTGTGTGTTTTCGGTGTGCATTCTTGGAGCCGTCAGGGACCCACCGCAAATATCTTTGCTTTGAAGGTTTTGGTGGGGGGCGGTGGTGGTAAAGGTTTTCCCCGACCTTCGATGTGGGATTGCTGGACTTCTTACTCAGCTATTCTCCCATCTACTCCGCGCCCGTCTCCACCCGAGAGCTGAAGTGCGTCCCTGGAGCACCCGAAGTTGTACAAACTAGTTGTTTTCTTGTATCTTTAATGTGATTGTCTATGGATCCTTCGAGGGTCGCAGGGAAACACAAGTCCAATCATAAGACCTTACTAAGGCTGAGAGGGCTACCTTGTGTTCTTACACTTAAATGAAACCCTGAAGCTTAAGCCCGAAACTGCCCTAAACTCTAAAAGCCTGAATCCTTCGCAACCCCATATACTGGGTCGAACATAGAATCATGCAGTTGCTACCCGTCCCTGCTTAGCAGCCGAGGTTTCAATGCTGCCATCAGCTCCTGCGATAGGGACGGCTACCTGCACGTTCAGGGTTTACCTGAAACCAAAAAGACCTACCGTTTTAGGGTTCTTATTATGGTTTCTATGTTTTGTTCAAGACCTACCTTTTAGGGTTCTTATTGTGGTTTCTATATTTTGTTCAAGACCTACCTTTTTAGGGTTCCTTATTATGGTTTCTATATTTTGTTCCTTAAAAAGGTAGGTCTGTTCGGTTACAGGTAGGGTTCCTAAACGTTTCGGCCCGGGCGCCCTTGTCCTAGGTAGTATTCGAGAGACCCCTTCAAGGGGACCCTTCTTAACCCTGCCTTACGGCACTCTTAAAAAGGGGGCCCTTATTGAGAGGGTCTATCTCCCCAAGGGTTCCCCCTAATCCTAACTCCTACTTTGCAGTTCCAGGTCGAAGTATTAGCTTTGAGGTATAGGGTTTACGGTCTAGGGGTTTAGGGTCT
>CAJNJA010041598.1:0-27631 GCA_905231915.1 Symbiodinium necroappetens | reverse complement strand
TGGGCAGTCGGGCCCACGATCTAGAGATCTAGAGTGCAGCACCTCAGCTTTTCAAGGTGTCCTGCAAGCTCTCGCCCGTGCAGTCCTGCCCAAGCCAAAGATGGACTTCATCACAGTACCGGCATGGCATCGCAAGCCCAAGACCAGCGTGTTCGCTGCTTGCCTTCATCGTCTTGATCATGGCCCGCACAGCCATCTCCACCCGTGAGTCCTGCAAAGGATGTAAGCCTGAACAACTCTGGCTCTGGGCGCGAAGCGTCCCGCTGCCCACCTCATCTTCGAGGAGCCAGGAGGCATACATTGTCACTATCCCATGCCCTGCTGAGCAGCTGCTGCCTTTCTGGCGTATATGTATATATATATGTATATATATATATGTCTTTCGATCGATCTATCTATCTATCCGTCTCTCCCTCTCGCTCTATATATATATATATACACACATACATATATACATACGTAAATACATTTATACATACATGCCTACGCACATACATACATACATACATACATACATCCATGCATGCATACATACATACGCACACATATATACATCAACATATAAATATATATATATATATATAAATATATATAAGTATATATATATATATAATATTTATGCACATATATACATATAAACATATATGTGTGTATGAACATAAATAAATATACACATACATACATACATACATACATACATGCATGCATACATGCATATTTACATATATACATACATACATATATACATATACACATATACACATATACACACATACATATATGCATATACATATACCTATACCTATACATAGATACATACATATATTTATATATATATATACATATATGTATATCCATATATGGATACATATTTAAATCTGCATGAGAACCATGCCCCAAACCTTAAGACTGACAAGTCTGTGCCTTGGCTGCAAATTTTCGTATCTTAGTAGTCTTTCGCCAGATATAGTTGTAGCAAGTCGTATTCCTACGTCTTAATCATTAATTCTTTCTAACCCACTCTTCGTCGTAATAAATCGTATTACGGCATCTTGGATGTTCTTTCGGCCCAGAAACGCGCAACCCTAGACTCCCCGCATCCGGCCCGACCCGCGAACCCGCCGAACGACCGGCCGCTTTCCAATCCAAGCTTGGCCATATCAAATCGTATTGCCGGGTCGTACTGGCTTTTCTGGCCAACTCTAAGCCACAAGAAACTGCACTCCCGGGTCTTACCGGCTCTTCCTAACCCATTCTTAGCCCTAACAAATTGTATTACCTTCAGTATTTTCTCCATGACAAATCGTATTATCGAGTCTTGATGGCTCTTTCTAGCATAATCTTGAATCATAACAAATATTATAAGCACGATTCTTTCAACTATTGTTGATCGTCAGAAGTCGTATTATTGGATCTTGCTAATTCTTTCGGATCCCCTCTTAATCAAATCAAAATCGAATTGCCGGATCTTAAACATTACTTTCTAATCATATCAAGTCGTATTATCGGATCTTGAAGATTACTCCCGGGTCTTTAGCGCATTTCCGACTCTTAAAGATTTTTGACCTTATCCTGGATACAAGAAATAGTTTTCCCGAATCTTCGAGGATCTTTCTAGCCCATCTCCCTAGTCTTGTCAAATCATAGGCAGCACGAAAAACAATAGAACAGGCTTGAGCGCTAAAGCCAACCGATTCAACTCATCATCTCCAAAGCTTCTAACGATCTCCCAGCCCAGAAAGACTCTAAGATGGCAAATCGCTAAGCACCCCATCAGAACCAGTAACACTGCAGGACCAAATCCTAAGACCCAGAACCCTTACTCAAACTCGGTGCCCAAACCCCTCTGAAGCCCAAACCCGTCCCGCTACGAGTGGTGATTTACTTCGGGGCGTAGTTTCCTCTCGCAACCTTCCAGCCCATGCATCTTACAGGACCTTGACCAATGGGCAGCAAAGCGGCGTGGTCTAGCACAAGTGCCTGAACCCTACAAGAAAGAGCCCCAAACGATCAGAGAACCGACATTCGCCCCCAGGACTCAACCCCGCCGACGTCCTGTAGCATCCTAGAGGGCGACTCATCTAAACACAATGCCAGATTAGCATCAAAATGGCCTGCGAACATCAGGCTCAATCATTCCCCCGCCCTCAGACCAGCAAGTGTCTCCTTTTGTGTCTTCGGCGGCCAGTAACAGGGTAGTAATTAAGTAATTTAATTAAAGGGGGGACGGTTGGCGTCGGCTTGACTGATATAGATCACAGTGGCTAAAGCCTCAGCTCAAACAGGGAAACTTCGAGGTTCGCATGCTCACATCTCAAGAGTTACAGAACATCGCTCTTGAATTCAACACTATCTCTGCATACCCCCATGCGAACCTCGTGGAAGATGCACTGCTCACCCAGTTCAGGGTAACATAAACTTGTCTTTGATCATACTCGGACCCTTTCAGGCTTCGAGCATTGCATGAACATTGCTTGAGCACCATCGGCATCAACGAGGCACGAAACGACCGCATGCCATCATAAATGACAGTTGGCTCCTTCCGCCCGCGTCCTGGAAAAGAGTCTCTGACCCCCTTTTTCTTCGGGGAGCAGACAGAAGGGCACAACGGAATATTAAATAGAGAAGGACCTGATCTGCTCATCGTCGTCGAGACGTCCTGCTGAGGCAGGACGATCATCCTTCTCTTGGGGGACTCTAGAGGGTGCTATTCTTGCAAGTCCTCGATCACTGGCAGTGACGGCGTCTGCACCACTGGCGACGTCCTGGCCTCAGAATCGCAGGTTAGGGGGGGGGGGGGGGTTCGTCTGGTTCTCTTTGAAAAACCTGGTGCTCTCATCACCGGTCTGACGTGGTTGGGCCTTCGTCTCCGTCAAGCCGGAAAGATACAGTACATCTCAAAAGAGGACACATGGATCGAACCACCAGAGTTGCCACGGATAGGTCGGCTGGGTAACACTCAGACTCCAGCCATCAGTGCTGCTGACACCTGTCGGGGCCCAGCACAAATTTGACAGCCTCACGGCCTCTTGGATTCAGCCACAGAACCGAATCGACAGTCAAGAGTGCGCTTTATTCTTGCAAGCATACAAGCGACCTCAGATGTATCCAGACTCCAGACATGCAGCCGAAGGCACCTGGCCCCGCTGCATCAGCCTGCAGGACGATGGCATTCGTAAACTTTGGATAACTCGACGGCTTTCGCTGTGATGGTCGAGGAATGCTCTCATTTTTCTGTTGTGGTTCGGTGAGGACAGGGGAGCGAAAAGGTGAAAGGAAGGTTTCGACCGTTCAACCATTGACAATGCACCCAATTGTCCATGGAGACGCGCTCTGGCCAAGAATCCCCGCCTCCGTGCTTGTGGCGGGAGGCATTTCTTGCCCTGGCTCATCAGCCCAAACGACGGTTATGCTCTGGTTCTTGACCTGGCGAAGTACCGAAACTAGCTCTGGTGAACTGCAGGAGGTCTTGCTTGCTGTGCATACATTCTGTGTAGATAGGATTCGGGGGTGTGCCACGTTCTGCTGTGATTTACCGAAAAGGCTACTTGTCCGAGCTGACACGTGCAGGTCAGCGGCCATCTCGATATAATTGCGGACATGCTCGCGGTGGCGGCCTCAGACCACAGTACGATGTTGGAATGCCTGCGAGTGGTATCCATTGTTGCCACCACAGCGTGGCTGACGTGACCAGGCGAGTTTTCTCGCCAGAACCCGAGGACCCGGCCGGCGTCTTGGACAGATCTGAGAGCAGGCCATTTCAGCATTAGGGTCATTAGAGCATGAAGCATAGGGCAGTCTCGAATTGAAAAGGACGGAAATAGTGCAACCTAATCGTGCAGCAGCCAGATGATCTACCCCTTGCTGTGCCAAAAAAACGCTGAACTCTGTGTGGGCCGGCGACCCCTTTGTGAGCCTGGAACGTGAGCTCGCTTTGGGTCCAACTGAAGATGCCGCCCGTGACACGCCTCCATCGCCTCCTCAGTCCCAGAGCGTCTCTGAAGGCTTCCCCCCCAAAAAAAAAGGGGACAGAGGATCTCTGAAGCTCCGAGCAGCCGCTTTGTGACAGTGCTAGTCGATTGAGGTTGTAGGTGGCCTCGGCCGCAGTCGCACTAAGCATATAGAAGTACGCACCCTCAGAGCTTTCGGATTACCACAGGATTCTTTTGATGAACGTTCACGAGTCTCCGGCAGAGCCCTGTGAGACGACGGTGTCATTGTCGTCGGGATCTTGTTTGTCCTGCAGGACTTCAGCCCGTTGGCAAGCTGAAGCTCTGCTCGACATCTTTGTTTCGAGGCTCTTTGCGATGTACACAGCTTTCACTGCCAGGCTTTCAAGGATGGCTTTTCAGGATCTTAGAGGAGTTGCTGGCCTCTTGGATTTGATATGACCGCTTCGCGGCTGGTCTTGGATTCTTGGGGGTTAGAAGTCGGGAATCCTGGCCACAAAGGAGGAGAAGGAAGCGAAGAACCACAGGCACGACGGCTGACATGGTGGCTACCACCACCAGCACGTCGCTTGCAGTGTCCTCAGCTGGCTGACAGGATTCCGACTCCTCCTCCCTTCCCTCTGCTTGGCTCATTTCTTGCAAGGGCACTGACCAGCCAGAGATTACAAAGAGCAAGAACCTCGGAAGCGAACATCTCTTCGTGCGAAGGGAACCGAAGGGAATGTGGGAAAGACCAGTCATGGACCCATCTTGTCCGCGACTGGATAAGTCTAAACTGAATCCAGCTTCAGCCCAGAAGCACATAGATCAGGGAGTGGACAGCCACCTCCTGTGGCGCAAGGCATGCTAAGACTGCACACCAATCTTTGGTCACAGCACAGTTCCAACTGGGAGGGATGATCCCAAGCCGTAGAACCCGGCAAGAATGTCGTTTTCATTCTCAGCATGTTCCAAGCTGGGTCACGGCCCCGACTTCAAAAGTGCCATCCAGGCACCCAGTCGTTGAGGAAGCCCCAAACATAGGGTTGGAGGCCTGCTCCCAGGAGGACATACCTTAAAGGCAAGCAGAGCCTCGCAAGTGCCCGCATGCTGAGTTGATCTGTCTTTCATGTCCTAGTCACTCCTCTAGGACTAGCTCCACGTCCGTCTAAAGGCACCGGAACGAGAAATGGCGCGAGGCGTCTGCATGCGGCACCTTCGCCAACCCATCTGGGACACCGGCGCCAGGGTAACGAGGAGGTACACGAGAGGCACATCGGACTGGTCTCTTCTCATGAGCATGGCATAGATTGTTATCACAAATCCTCAGCTTTGATGCGAAGCCGTGGTGCTTAAAGCAGCACTTAGGTAGCCCAAAACTCGGGGGCGACTTGCAGCTGCTCTTCGATTAGCCGTTTTTTGCTACAGCAGAAGCACGAGAGCCGAAAAACAATGGACGTAGCAACGACCGCCTCCCCGTCACTTCCGATCTCTGAGCCCTCTGTTGCGCACGAAGCGGCGGGCGATGAGGAGAATCCTCATCCAAATCGCAATAGCTCTTCTGAAACGATAGCAGCAATCAAACTGATCTTCTTAGTCCAAGAGGCAATGTCCAGCTGTATGATAACACCCGCCTCTGTCATCTCAAAACTTGTCTCCAGCCCGTGCGTTGATCTCACATCAGAGCCCTCTCAGATGGGTTGTCGCCGCCAAGTTGCTTGATGGCTCTGGCGCCAGGCACCGACCACCTCGCAGACAGAGCTCACAGCTACCCGGGACATTCTGCTCGGGAGCTCTGCTGCTGCGGAGCCTCGAGGATCGCTACTGTGAAGAAAGGGAAGAACCGACAACATTCACTCGCTTTGGGAAGGGCTGCATCTGATGCAGCATGCGAAACTGACTGCGCAAGCAGACTGGAGCTTCCCTGTAGCCGGGCACCTGCTGTGACATGTAAAACTCCCGAAAGCCGATCGGACATCTTGCGACCTACGAAAAGTGGGTAGTTTCGAGTGCTACCGGCTGGTCGCCTGGCGTAGTCCAGCACGTTCTCGAGTGTCAGCCTTGGGGCATGACGAGTGCTTCCTCGAACCGACAACAGCAATGCCGCTCTGAAGCAAGGTGAAGTAAACAGTAGACTCCGGATACCATCCCTTTGTCGCAGTATGTCCAGCAAAGAGGTTGCCGAAGGTGCAGGAAGGCAGCTTCACGTGATGCACATCCGACACCTGCAGCTTTGGCAAAGCTGTTGTCTGCTGAGCGGCCCCATGCCGAATCGCTAGCTACGGCTTGAGGACGAGATTTCAAGTTCTACCAAGTGCGCTAGCCGGAGCTTCGCGAATTCAACAGGGCTGCAAACATCTTTTTGAGCCTGGCTGCCGAAGAGGCAACTTGTGTAGAGTGGCTCACCACCACAATCACTCACCATCCGCACAATCAGCATTACCAACGTCATAGCTATCATTATGTAGCTTCGTTTATCAAGACTTGCTGACAAGACCACCATGATCATCACGACTGCCATGACCAGCATGATTGCATTTCACCTTGCTGGCTTGGCCTTGGCGCCTGCAGAGCAGATGCCGGGCTTCGTGTCTTGCACCCATACACCAGTAATACTCTTTCAATGCATCGTGCCTGTCAGGTGCTTGCCTAACTTTACAAAGGGCAAACCTCAGGTGCCACCTGCAGAAATAGGAGTTTCAGAAGCTGCAGTCGTGTTTACGGCGTATACGGCAGCGGCGGCAGCAAGAGGAGTAGCAGCAGCGGCAGCGGCAGTAGCCGCGGTCGTTCTGGTCGTCGTGGTTGTGGTGTTAGCACGATACTTGTCGATGCTGTTGTCGGTTTCATCGTACTGCTCTGTGCAAAAAGCACACCTCGAAGCAGCAACTGTAGTGCCTTTGCCGAGCCTTCAGCTTCTCCACCACTTCAAGAGGGTCATCTGAAACTGCTTCTCGGAGTGCCGGCTCCTGTCATGTGCTCTTGCTTCACATGGTGACGGAAGTGCCTCATGTGCACACACACACACAGAGACAGTCCCTGACTGCACATGTGATAGTCGAGAGGGGAGGAGCAGGGACGCAGCATAGTGGCGATAGGCAGATTCTACACTGGGCTAAGCTCGACTTCACAAATCGTAGCAGAGAAACGACCTAGTCATGTCTGGGACCCTGGAAGCACTTAAGCGACCTAGGCACCAGCAACCAAAAGCACTCAGCCTTTCGACCCTGGCAGGCAGGAGGAACAAACGAATCTTTAAGGGGGCAAAAAACTACCTAACCGGCCATACAAGGCTTTTGGCGCTCTGGGTTTGGGGGTCTAAGGCCGACGGAACAAGAGAAGAAAGCGACATAAGACAGAGAGACAAAGAGACAGAGCCATATCGAAAGAGATTAGAGAGTTTGAACACAATGAGAAACCACTCGAAAGGATCTAGAACCTTTCAGAAGGAGCAAACCGCTCGAAAGGAACAGAAAAAGCAGCAAACCGATTGGAAGAGACTAGAGATATTGAAACAATGAAGCAAACTGCTCGAACAGGGCTAGGGAAACTTGAGAACCAGGAGCAAACCAATCGAAAGACACTAGAGACTTTGAGAACAAGGAGCAAACCGTTAGAAAGAGACTGGAGAAATTGAAAACAAGGAGCATACCGCTCGGAAGAGACTAGAGAAATTGAAGACAAGGAGCAAACAGCTCGGAAGAGACCAGAGAAATTGAAAACAAGGAGCAAACCGCTCGAAACAGACTAGAGAAATTGAAAACAAGGAGCAAACAGCTCGAAAGAGACTAGAGAAGTTGAAAACAAGCAGCATACCGCTCGAAAAAGACTAGAGAAGTTGAAAACAAGGAGCATACCGCTCGAAAAAGACTAGAGAAGTTGAAAACAAGGAGCATACCGCTCGAAAGAGAGTAGAGAAGTTGAAAACAAGGAGCAAACCCGCTCGAAAGAGACTAGAGAACTTGAAAACAAGGAGCAAACCGTTCGAAAGAGACTGGAGAACTTGAAAACAAGGAGCAAGCCGCTCGAAACAGACTAGAGAAATTGATGACAAGGAGCAAACCGCTCGAAAGAGACTAGAGAAGTTGAAAACAAGGAGCAAACCGCTCGAAAGACACTAGATAAGTTGAGACAGAGACTGGAGAAATTGAAGACAAGGAGCAAACAGCTCGGAAGAGACCAGAGAAGTTGAAAACAAGGAGCAAACCAATTGAAAGAGACTAGAGAAGTTGAAAACAAGGAGCATACCGCTCGAAAGAGACTAGAGAAATTGAAGACAAGGAGCAAACCCGCTCGAAAGAGAAGGAGACTAGATAAATTGAAAACAAGGAGCAAACCGTGCGAAAGAGACTGGCGTGACAGTGACTCAACCCTGCGAATTCGGGCGATAGCGGCATGTCTGGATGAACCCTTGTCAACAAGTAACAGAAAGCCTTGTGGGGTCTGTCAAGGTGTTTTCTGCCTTCCTCGAGGCTTCATTTGTTACTTTAACTCTTGCCTCCGGGGCAACTGGAAGAAGCCACAGGGCCCACTTAATCCTCATTGGGGAGGGAAGACCTCTGGGTGGCAACGGGTACACAAGACGACCTTTTGAAACCCGTCGTTGGGTTTAGGAGGGCTTTTATCTCAACATCTCGTGCCCGAGGCGTCTCGATCCGGGCTGCAGAGGGCACGCTGAAAGCTCTGTCCGCTGAGGGGAAGGTTCTTTTTGGTCATGGATACATGGCAGGGTAGAAGACAAACCCGTGCACGGGAGAGAAGGCCCTTTTTTAGAAGCTGTCCAGGTTGGTGGACATACAAAAAAGCCCCTGGACAGCGCGGAGTACTTTTCCGACAGTACCCAAAAGATAACTGCACGGGGACCCCAAAAAGCAAACCTACGGGCCCCCCCTGGCGGCCCTGGAGCCTCCGAGTCGAGGCCGAAGGTGGCCACTTGCAGCACATCGGGTTCTGTCTCCGGCGGCACGGGCTGGTCGATGGTTGCCTGTCACTCCCGTCTACCAAATTTACAGGAATTCGAATCCCTCCGATTTGCGGCGGCGCCTCGGAACGAGACGCGCTTCCGGCTGACATCAGGCCCTTAGCCACCGCAGCTTGTGGCGAAGTGCGATGCGCCCCTCTTCTGCCATCATTGCGCTGAGACACAGGTTTGTGGTCGGCTGCAGATGCTTTTCCCACCTTCCCTCCCGCGCTAGCCAAGCTGACCCACCAAAATCTTTGCAGTTCGCCAAGGTCAGCCGTGCAGCTTCGCTGAGAAACGGTGCCCTGCTGCGATCTGGTCGGTCCACTCTGCCTTTGATGGCGGACCTGGAATCATAAGCTAGGCTTTGCACCGTATGCTGTATGTAATCCTCTTGGGCTCTAACGGGGCCGCGTGGCGGCACCAGGTCGGGAAGACCAAACGACAATTCCTGTAGCCTGTAGTCCACGTATACAGTAGCTACCATTCTCAGAGGCTTCACTGAGCCACGAGATGCCCAGCAAGTTTCGATGGGCACAAAACATGCTTTCTTTTTCTTCTCCTCTAGCATCCCCCGATCCCCCTTTTGCCGTCCAACTCGCCTGATGTTGCGGATGATCTGAAAGGCGGGACCTCTGGCCAGGACAGGCATCGAAGAAGGGCAGCTCGGCTTCTAATTCTTAGATGTTCAGACCCAAACCGGATGCCGCTTTCTTCTGCTACTGCGACTGATGCCACTGCTTCTGAAGTAGCGGCCTGAACTTATGGTCATTCATGGTGCCCGCATCGCCCTGACTCTCCATTTCGTCGTCCCGACGCCACAACGCAGCATGATCACAAAATCACCTCTCGTCCCTTGAAGTTTGTGCCTTCATCTTCGTCGATCGCCCTGAAGCGATCGCTATGCGTATACCTGGGTGGATCAATGCCAGCGGTTTGAAAAGCACGACGCGGAGGCCCACGAGACCATGTTACCGCTTTTTTGCCAAATTGCATGTGCTCAATGACCTTCAGCAGCAGCGCATCGGCCTGAAGCGCAACTGAACTTCTGTGACCGGCCGCAGGCCTTGCACCTCAGACCTGCCACTTCCTACTCAATCCCTTCGTAACTTGAAATCTCGCCCTCAAGTTGGGGCGTCGTAGCCGCCGTTGACGATGGTTACTGCTCATTTCTTGCTGCAACTACGACGATAAGGGGCCAAGCTACGGCACTACTGTAGCTACCGCTGCTGCCGCCGCTGCCACCACTAAAATCACGACTGTTGCTACGACAAGAAGAGCAGGACTTTCTCGCACCATCACAACTACCTCCGAGACTTCGGCTTCTGGGAGCTAAAGGAACATTCAATCCGCGCCAACCGGCATCCCCCCTGCCTTCTCCGCCTCCTGTGCCAAGATGAGGTCGATGGCTCTGTGCCACACCTCCTGGGCAAGAGAGAACTTGAGCGACAGCTGCCCCCTTCAGCAAGCTTGGACCCCTGTGGGAGTCTTGCAGATACTGCTGAAACTTACAGTATGAGGACTTGCCCGATCGTCACAGCTCCGCCCCGCAAGCTTCTCAAGTTCATCAGCCACATGAGTGTGCTGTGGTCCGATGTCCACTCCCTCTATCGGAATGGGCAAGCCAAAATGCGGCATGAGATCATGGGGCCAGGAGTCCTTGTGGGAAGCCGCGAGCACTTCCTCTTCAAGGAAGAGCTTCTGAAACTCGGGCACCGCCTGCAGATCCGCCGGGACTCAGGAGCTGCGGTCTTTTTGAGAAGAGATCAAAACCGCCTCGCCTCTCGAACTTCTTGGATGTAGCCCCTGTGGCGCTTGACCCAGAATTCCTGGTCAAGGCAGTCGGTGACAGAATCTGTCATGCCTGTGATGAGACTAATTATCATGGTACTATCATTTCATACTACCATGATAAAGCATCACTGCTGACGGAGTCTCTCTCTCTATATATATATATATATACACTCCCATTATGTACTATCATTACATGCCTTCATGATATACTCTCACTATATACTATCATACTATCTTTATGTTCTATCATGGCATACTGGCGATGACGGTGTCATGCTCCCGTCTAAGCTGGGACCAGGCTCCGAGAAGTAGACGTACCAGGGGGCGCTGAAGGTCGCGTCTAAGCCGCGCCGATGCCTCGGTTAAGTGTAGCTGTGTAGCTGTCGCCCCGTTCTGAGCAAATAATAGGTAGCATGACTTTGTTAAACGTACTACATCATATAACTTAGTGTAGTATTTGGTACACTGTAGTACTGTATAGTAGAATATAGAGCATAGTAAAGTATGTAACAACGGAAGAAGCAAAATAAGTGTTGACAAGCATATAAGTGTTTGAGTGTTTAAGTGTTTATGCATGCATGCAATTATGTATAGAAGTAGAAGCTTACTAGCAGTTAGTATTCAGTAGTGAGTATTAAGGGTTAAGGATTCAGGAGTGCGGACGAGGTATTCAGTACTACGTATTGCGAACTTAGCCTTCGCCTCAGTATTCGTGTTAGCCCACAGTATTCTAGTTGGGATTCATAGAATATGGATTCATACAGTATAAAAAGTAAAAGGGATCCCGACGGTTCACACAGTTTCAGGCAGGTCCCCTAGTCCGTACCAGCACGCCATGATTCCAGTCCGAGGGTCCCGTGCTGCCACTTCCATGAGCTGTAGATGCAAATGGCGATAAGGGGCAGAGATGCAGCAACCACAAAGATCAGGTCCAGAATGGAAAGGACCATCATGGTCTCGGTGGCCCCCCAAGTTGTGCTGCGAAAACACAAGTACTCACAAGCTCGCTCTGAGGACGGGGCTGACCACTCCTTAACTCGCAGACTCCAAAGACAAAGGAGATGCCCAATTTCGTGCGCGAGTGTCCCTCGAAGGAGGCAAAGCCGGAAAGTCGGAAGTCTAAACTTGAGATGTGGCCAAGGAGCCCAGCTGCTGCTGCCGCACTCAATCACAGGCTGGAAGGCAAGACCTCGACTCCGGACTCTGGCGGAAGCTGCTTGTCTCTTGTGTGACGCCGCAGAGGTTGCAGAAACAATTCGGGCAAGGAATTCGCAGTCAGCGCTATAGGCTCTATGCGTCAATGCTGGCCGATTAATGACAAACCACTGTGCCATAGCTCATGTTGGTAGCCAGGATGCACATCTTGTCGCCCTCGCATGTAACGCAGCTTAGAAAGATCAAATCGTCGCGAAGGTGAACCAGAAGTAGTAGCCTCTGCAAACACCATAAAAGTTGGTCTTGAAGGCATGAGCCGAGACTGCAACCTTCCTTTGCGGAAGAAGCGAAGACACGACTCTATATCATGATGCAAACATACTGGCAACCGCTCCCTTCGTCTGCAGTGTGCAAAACACGAACTTCAGGGAAGGCGCATGAGTGTTATGGAGAAAACGCCCAGAATGCCGCGCTTGGGGCTGATGTACCCGAGGTCTTTCAATCGGTTCCTTGCAGGCGGCGGCTTGCTTGGGAAGGAAGATAAGCCTCTGTGCCGTCTACTCCGAGTATGCTTGAGCCCGGTTGGACATTGCTGCCCAAGCAACTTATGGTGGAAACAGTACGCCAGCATTGCCAGAGCCAGCACGGCCTTGGTGAAGGCAGCTGCCAGGGCATGGGCTCAGACAGCGCAGCTGAGTGCATGACTCAGGGGTCATCGAATTCAATTGGTGAGTTGTTTACATGCGTTCCGCAGGTCTTTTTTCAGGAAGGGGAACTCGGCAGGACCAAGGGTAGCACCACGACCACAAAGAAGGTGGCCCATTGCATGAGCCACTTCATGAAGTAGGACAGCCTGGCTCTGCAGGATCTGGTGAGTAGTAAGTTGGAGTCCTAGCTCTCCTAAGCCGGGCAGCTTCAATGCGCACTGGGGCCGGAGGATCGAGACGTCGCAGGCCACGATGCCTCGCAGAGCTGCGGCCGAAGGCCCGAAGCTGGCATAAGCTGGCCTACAGCTGGGCTGCAGCAGCTACAGAGCCCAGGCTCAGGCCTGTGATCCAGAGCCAATCTTTCGTGAATCCTTGGATGTCCATTGCTAAGGCGTCAAGGGATGCCGAAAGGTCGTGAGGCTGGCACAAGGCACAGGCTTCCAGGCGGCTCAGGGCGCAAAGCTCGGATCAAGAGGGGTTTCGAAGACTTCAAAACTCGAGGCCCAGAGTCGGGTATAAGGCAGCGGCATCAAGGAGACAGTCCACAACCTCAGTTTTTGCTAGTTCACGACTGCTTGGGGGGCTCTGTTGGACATGCCCGATGCACTTTGTCAGTAATTACGCCACCATGCATGTGGCACTACCGATTTCGTCTCCGAAAAGTGGCTCAAACACACAGACTGGGTACCATGGACGTTGGTGACAGATCGCTTGCAGTTCGGGACTTTGGCATACTTAAGACTGAAAGCCGTGCACTCTTGCTTGGATTTGCTTGCAGTTGCTTCGACGACTGACGTCTTCTGGGCTCGTGTGACGGCCCGTTCACGACACAGCAGAAACATGTTTCGCTATGTGTATATATGTATGTATACATATGTATATATATATATGTCTATCTATATCTCTCTCTACATATACGTGTGGTATGTATGTATGTATGTATATATATATATAGATATATTTACATCTATATATTTATCCACGCACATACGAGAACCTCCCCATGCCTCCCGAAAGGCAGATTTTTGGGCTGAGGGGCGTCTGCAAGGAGGTGAGCATGACGATGACCATCCGGAACCTGGGTTCTTGTTAGGGGGAGTTCAATTAAGTTACCATAATAGGGATCTATAAAAAGTAGATAACCTGGTTTCCTTGTAATTATAATAGTAACTTAGATTAAATCTCTTAACGAGAACCCAGGAACTCTCCGTGGTCGGACTCCGCGAGCCGGCCTGGACAAGGGCTCCCAGAACTCCCGCGGGGGCGTAGTAGCAAGACTGGGAGGAAGAAAAGTGTAGGTAATGATTGCAGAATACTACCACCATGATAATGAAGTGTGTATATATTTTCTACAACAACTGTCACAATCATACTTATGAGTATCGAACAGAATACGAACCGCAGCTTAAAATCGAAGGAGGAAGGAACCCCTGGGCCGCGCCTAGCCATGAGCTGTGCTTGTGCGTCGTCGCAAGGAGCCGATGTTGAAGCTTCGTGTGCTCCATGTCCATAGACCCTGCGGCTGCGGCTATGATCCGTGCTTCGCGGGGTGCCGGGAGGGGGGCTGGGGGCAAGGAACACTGAAAGCCCACTATGCCACGCCCCTTCGCCAAGCCACAAAGCGAGCGGATCAAGGCGGGGATGAAGCCCTCGGAATTCAATGAAGATTTGGCAGGGACCCGATTGACGAGCTGACTTTCTGCCGAAACACGCACACAAGCACCAACAGGCCCAAGAAGGGTCCCGCCCACGCAAGTGCCACGTCTCCACCGCTGCACGAATAGCACTCACCTTAGACGGTAGCGACAGGAGGTTCGAAGGACGGGCGCCGGAGAAAAACCATGCATTGCTTCTGCCCCTTCTTGGTTGTCACTTGCCCTGTGCCTCGACAAGAATTTGACTAACCTACCAGTACCATCACGAACCACTGTCTGCAGCTAGCGCGCTCTGATGAGCGAAAGCATCAGTATGGCATTGTCCGCATCGGACAGAGGTCGGATCTCGCGCATCTTCGCAACGGTTCGGATCTGAGCAAAGGTTCTGTTGCGAGAATTGACTATCTCCGTTCAGTGACATGTTGAGTGGCACATTCCTTTTCTGAAAGAAGCCTTCAGCGGAACAGTCGCGGGTTGTCGGATGTTGCAGATGTTGAAAGTGATTTGGGAGTGGGATGCAGCTCGCACACGCTCAGAGCTCAAAAGAACCGAGTGCCCCACTCACTGCATCTCCTGGGCCATGACAGATGCCAGAACTTTCAAGCCTACGCTCACTCTTAAAACTTCGGCCTTCGAGGCAGGCGTGGGACGGAAAGCAAGGCCAGAAGACGAGCCTGCAAGCGGCAGCAAGCGCAAGTGCACCCTCTCCTCGCGCACTCTCCTCCTCTCCTCTCATCCCCGGCAGCATTGGCCCCAGGCTGACAGATTTAGGCTTCGGCTTCTCCGTGAGCTGCAAGTCTTCGCATGGAGGCATGGGGCCTGTCGGGTGTCCAATACCCGCCTGAAGCATAGGGTTGGATCGCCCCGCCCTCACCTGACAAGCTTGCACTGGCCCTTGAATGTGCCGGGTGATTTGAAAACACCGAGCACAACAAAATCCACAGGCCCAAGTTGCAAATGGCTCCATCCGGGCAAGGACGACAAACGCCGTGATTGCTGACGAGCTCCCAATCCTTGGTGATGGATGGTTATTGGCAGTCCTGGATGCACTTTACATTTACATGTGACTGTCAGTTGAACGGCTGGCTTCTTCCATATGCAGGGAACAGTAACAGATCTTGAATCGAGGGTCGGCATCGGGATTGGTGCGGAAGTAACCCGGCACGCAATTACAGGAGCTGATGCTCGTGGCGCCAGTGATGTTCGTTGTCTCGTGCTCGGGGCAGATGGTGCAAGCACCTCAGAACCGCGGTTCAACCAGTGCAGGCCAATGCATCTTCTATTGCTCGAAGGAAACCTCCGGCTGCAGACTCTCTCTTCAGAAATGCCATGTGCCTGCGCCCGGCAGGCCCATGTAGAAGCCGACGCCACATGCACTGCATGTCAAGGCGGGGCCCACACCACCTGGGGCAAACGAAGTCCCCTCCGAGAAACCATCTGTCTCTGGCTCTCCTTCTATGTTTCTGTCGGGCGAATCTGTTCTTGATCCATCCCTCCCTTATCTTTGACCCTGCAAGATCCAATATGATTCTACCCCATGATGCTCCAGTTCGAGAAGGTTGCTTCCTTTTTGAGCTGTTCTAAATGCCTTTTGCAGCAGTTTGCATCTGCTTCTCGCTCTCGTCCTTTCCGAGTGCTTTGCTCCTTGCTCTTACAAGCCCTAGTCCCTTCCGCGCAGTTTGCTCATGCTTCTCGAATCAAAAGCTCCAATTCCTTTCGAGCGATTGGCTTTCCCAGCGGTTTGCTCCCGGTTAAAGCTTCCTTTTCGATCGGTTTTCTTAGTCTTCTTGGTTCTCAACTTATCGCGAGCAGATTGCCTCGTTTCTCACGAAGACGAACGAACCCCTTTCGGGCGGTTTGCCTCATTCTCTCAAGCATGCTCCAGTCCATTTCGAACGACTTGTTTTTGCTAGAATGCTGTGCCCTTTCAAGCGGTTTTGCTATTGCTTCTCAATCGAACCTGTCAATTTCAAGCGCTTTGGTTCGTCTTCTCAAACAGTGCTTCTTTTGAAGAGTATGTTCCGTTTCCTCAACCTAGCCCCTTCAAGCATTTTGCTTCCGTTTTCAAAAGCTCTCATGTCCCTTTGAAGCGGCTTGCTCCACTTCTGTTTCTTCAATGTCAATGCACGTATAGCTGCTCAAATCCCTTTTTATTGTTTCTTTCTTTTTTGCTCTAGTCCGTTTCGAGCGGCTTGCTCCCTTTCCTCATAATCCCTTCGAAGGGCGTGCTCCTTTTTCTCAAGTACTTTAATTTCTTTTCGGGAAATTTGATTGCTTTTCTGAGCCGCTCTGGTCTCTTTGGAGCAGGTTGTTCCTTTGCTCCGTTTGTCTGATGCCCTTGTCCTTTTCAGGCCGCTTGCTTCTGCGCCTTCCAGCAGTATGATCCCTTCTCAGATACTCTGCTTTCGACCGGTTTCCTTCTTTTTCTCACGCTCTGCTTCTTTTCGATCGATTTGCTCTCTCTTTCACTTGCTCTATAAGCCCTCTTCGAGCGGTCGGCTCCTTGTTGTCAAATTTCTCAAATGCGCTGGTCTCTTCGAGCGGTTTTCTTCTGCTTCTCCGGTGCCCAAACAGAGCCTAGTTTTCCATTCGTGGTTTGGACTATATCCTGGAGCCAGGCCGACTTATGTACCTACTTCAGACTTGATATGTGCGGTACATGCTTCAGAACACCATTTTGGACAGACACCCTCAACTCCGACCTCGGCCGCAAGCTCTTGGCATGAACCCATAGGAGAGTAGACAAGCCAAAGCTTGTGGCAGTCTCTTGACAGGGAAGCCCACCAAACACTGATGCTTTTTGTCTTTGCCAAGCTGCTTTTGTACCTGCCTGGAACACACTGAACGCAATCAGTACCTTACGTGAAGTCTCACAAGCAAGGCAGAGCTTGTGACGTTGCAGATGTAGACCGCGGAATCCAAACTCCAAAATTCCAAAAACGGAACATTGTGACAGATCCTGCACGGGGCTGGCACAGTCTTACTATAATTCTATAATCACAAAATGATGTGTGCTTGAGCAGTACGGAAGTTACCCATGCTCTGGGAAGGTGCCAGTGTAGCTGCTCCGTCGCTCGCCAGCGGCACAAGGCTTCAGGCGCACGGCTTGCCATTCCCTCACAGGGGCTTCCGTCCGAGAGACGAACTCAAAAGAGCCTTCCAACCAGCCCAAACCGGGATAGTCAAGGCAGTCAAGGCAAGGGCTGGCTGCTACGAGAAGCTGCTGCTGGCTACGAAGTCGCAGCTGAGATTTTCTGCCCACCTCGACAAGGCGGACAAATTCCCTGGCCGGCTGCCGCAGGTCTGGTTGAGCCTGAGCGACATCAACGGGCAGAGACGGCAAAAATCTCTGGCGCTTCGGGCCTACATGGGCCTACCAAGCACTGTAGAGCCCAGCGGGGCGATGTCTGGTGATCAGGGGGCAGAAGTCCGTCGTCTTGATCCTAATAGCTCTAGCTCTAGCCGTGGCCCCTACTCTTTTCGGCTCGTGTCTGGTTGCAATGCTGGGCTTGACGACCCGACTCTTCGCTCATCCACGCTGCTTCTCACCTCCAATCGCCCGCCCTCTTCTCACGCCACCCGCGGTGTTCGACTTCTGGCGATAATTGGGGTTCTCGCCCGGAGCCGCGTCTCGCCAAACCCTCAGAGAAGCTCCGAAGCCTCGCAAGTTTGAGCCAAGGCCGGGGCCTCTCCAAGATGCCGCAATCGATCCTGAGTCAGCGAAGAACGCTTTTAGCTTCATGAAGCCAGATTCTCTGTAAAGGCTCTCTCCGTCTTTCCCTAGGGGCACTGGGGGCGATCGAGACACCCAGGCGCAAAATGAGGTCGCAGTTTAATACGAACCAGGCATGTAATAAGTGTTGAGTCCTATGTTGATTCACATTCTGATAAATCTATAATCTTACCAGCTATAATAAGTGCTTGAAAATGCACACCTGTGCATGCACTATGTAACAACCTGCACTTGCACACTTGAAAATGTGTGTTCCTTGCTCGTATTTGTTCCTGGTACTTACAGCATTAATCGATTATGGTGTTCCTAGCTTTCTCGTGAATACTAGCTGAGTTTTAATGTTTATGTTAGTTTAGTCCATCATGAGTTCACCATCTAGGTAAAAGTCTGTGCTATCGAACTAGGATTTGGCGTACTGTTTACAAAATCGTTCTAGAGATTTTTCACCTAGCAACTGTAACCGGGCGATACCACGGGAGGGGGGGGGGGGGTGGGGGCGCGGGACCCCGAGAGAACTTATGCCAGAAATTTGTTGTGGCTTGCTGAGATCTTAATGGATAGGGCTCTCCACTGTAAGCACCAAAGAAAGCCACACAAAATAGAAAACAAAGCAATCAAAGACAACCCAGGCAAACATAAAGCAACTTCAGCAGCTAAATGAGCAAATTATCCTTAGATAAGGTGTAATTTTAACCAACACGAGCCTTTGCCTTTACCGCTTTCACAGTTTTCCCACACAGAGTATAATGTTGCGTACATGGTAAACAGACGAAGACAATTAATAAACTGATCTTCTCAAAGCAACATCTGCAAGCAGAGACTAATACCCAGTTTTGTAATGCTGCTGGTCTTAAACAACACATGATTGAACTAAAGGAATGTCTGGACGTCCAAAAAATCGTTCTAAACAATTGAAGGGACGGGATTGATCTTGACTACCTAGAGCATGGTGAATATGTTCAACGACAGTAACAGTAGCAATATCAACAAAGGAGCAACCCAACAATTACGGCATTGCAAGGGTCAAATTTCCGTACTGGGCAGCACCATATCTATGACTCTATGAAGCACAAATAGACGACGATTAACAGGCCGGCAGGCTCTAAAAACAAAGTGCAATTTTCAAAGGCGTACTCAAATAAACGGAGTCAGAACGTATTCAATTGAATCCCCCTCGGATCAAAGATTCAAGGTTGAAGGTGCAAAGTCCGCTCCGGAATCTTCAATCTTGGACCGAGGCGTTTTCAATTGAATACGTGTTGAAACCTTGGGCTCGTTTGAAAAAGCTCTCTGCTGTTTGGTTGATCCGCGGCAATGCCGTCCTGAAGCTGAGATTGGGTTCATAGGGAAGGGAGGCACCTTGCATATCTATAAACAAAGTCTGTAAGTCTATATTGTATATATATATATATGATTATAATTAGATCTCTGTCTGTGTGCGCGTGTTATGTTTGTCTGTGTGTGTGTGTGTCAGAACTGCTGCGGGCGTTGTTTCGACCTTTTCTGGTGCTGCAAGTTCTGCGCTGGCACCACGGGCGGTCGTCGAAGTGTTGCAGCTTCCAGATCCGAGCTGACAGAGCGTAGCTCCGCTCCAGAGGGCAGCAGGAACTCCAAGCTCTGCCCGATCTTGACGATGCCCTGTGTGTAGAGGACGAACTCCGAATCTGCCTGGCTTAGGCTTAGGCTGTCATGCTGGCTTCCTGTACTGTGGACTCAAGAGCTCCGTGAGGCTTGCTTTGAAGGTCTCTTTGCTGAAGCTTTTGATGGGGAAGCCCATGGGCCCGAAGCCGGCTCGGTTCACGAGGCGCATCCATAGAAACTGGTCGGAAATGTGCGGAACGATGAGCTGCGGTTTGTCAAAACGCAAGGCGCTGTGGGTGGTCCCTGAGCCACCGTGGTGAACCACCGCGCACACACGTGAGAAGAGCCAATCGTAGGGGATGTCGTTGACTACGAAGGCATGTCTGGGAAGATCTTCTTCCGAAACTCGGATGCCCCCACCCCAGCCCGTGTTCAGCAGCACCGGAAGCTCCAACTCAGCTGTCACATCCAATATGATCTGGCCTACCTTCTCTGGATCTTCGTTCACCATGCTACCGAAGCCCGCATAGAGGGGTTCAGGGTAGTCGGACAGGAACTTCAAAAGCGGAGCCGGTGGTGTCCAGTGCTTCGCCTTGTCCCGCTCTCGGAAGCCTGTGATCACCGCGTGCGGGGGCCAGCTCTCAGGCCTGGGAAAGAGACGCTCGCTGATCGCATACTCCACGGGCATCTCCTCGAGCATGAAGGCAGTAAGTCGGGAGGAGTCCAAGTTCCGAAACTGCAGCTCGTCCTTTGCCACAGGGCCACCGTAGCCCAGAATGGACTTGCTGATGTAAACCTTGTTGGCCAAAAAGTAAGTTAGGCGATTCCACCACACCGAGCCCGGATCTCCGAAACCGATGTTCGGCTCGGTGTCCACCGCGTGGATCATGCAGGGAACGGGGCAAAGCATCTTCACGCGTTGCCCATACTCCAGGGCCGCGAGGATGGGATAGATGCACTTGCCATGGAATATGATGAGATCAGGCCGGAAGTGGTCGACGGCAGCATGCTGGTCTCGAACTAGCTGCTGCTGGAGTGGTTTGGTCTCCCACATCAGTCTGACCATCGTTCGAAGCCTGGTCCAAGCCGAGCCCACTTGGGCGATGATGTTTTTGACGTCCTCGTTCTCTACCAGCTCCAGGAAGCGTTTGTCCATGGCATAGAAGGTCTGGCTGACCTCCATGGCCAGGCTCTGGAATTGTAAAGGCATGCAGAAGGCCACGGAGTGCCCAGCCACCTGCAGCTCTTCGCCCACGGCAAGGAAGGGCTCCATGTCCCCTCGGGAGCCCAAGGAGATCAGCAACACTCTCTCCATGGCTCCGGGGTCTCTGATACGGCCGATGATGCTGATGATGGGGGATCTCTGCTACTGTCACAGGCATTACAAGGGCGATCTTCTCATTGGCCTTGCTGCTATAGAGCTTAATTAACTTAAGTGCACACCATCACGACCATCACCGACTATCTACATCATTAGAATCGTTCTTCTTGTGATGCCATTGGTCTGCCGGGCTGATACAGTGACCAGTTTCGGGCATGGATTTTCTGATATCCTGCTCTCAGGAGTACAGTCACATGTTGCAAGGAGATCTTTGCCTTTGGCTTATGGAAAACGCTCCAACAGTCGGAGCGGAAACACGGGGAAACAAGCCCTGGACTCATGTTCAACGAGTGCTCGCTTGAAAGGGATCTCAAACCGGGCACCTGAAGTTCCAGCAACCCTTGAACATGAAAAAACAGCCTGGGCCTAATCAGATACCTGAACGCAACGCTCACATGTGATGTCAAAAGATGGTATGTCTGGCCGGCACGACAGCACATCTTCACTTCTTTGCAAGATCGCGGATTCAGCGCTGAACACGAGGCTGCGTACACAGAACACGACCAGGCCTCTGCATTGAAGTATCAACCGGAAAGCCACGCTTGGGTCTTGCACTATAGACATGAAAGGGGTGCACAGAAAAGCAGGGGCCCGCGACCGAGCTCAACTAAAGCATGAACACACAGACGAAAGCGCGATACTGCAAGCTTGGCTGTAAGCTGATGATTTATAATTTATCGGGCTTTGGCAGCTGAGCGGCTCGTAGAACACTGAGAAGGCCACAGGCAGCTGTGAGAGTTGCAGTGCCAACCTGGGAAGTGACTGTGACAACTCCCCTGTGCGAAAGTATTCAGCTTTGGCAAACCGATGCCCAAGAGCCGCTTCAGTTTCCAAGCCCGAGACGCGGAACTCCATAATTGCACTCAAAATGGCTTGTTAAGCTCAAAGCTTACAAACTGTTGCTTGCAACGCCCCGAACAACCCAATTGACCTAACCCACNNCCCCCCCCCCCCCAAACCCCCCAAACACCAAAAAGATCAAAAGAGAGAGAGAAAGGCCCACAGACATCACCAGGCCAGGCCTGGGGAGATCCAAGGGCTCATCTCCCTGCTGAAGCCGGCGGCTCTCCTCCACCTCCACCGTCTCTTCGTAGTATTCTGGGCGCCGGATGCGGTTTTCTTTTTTCGACGTTTGGGAACTGAAGGAGAACAACACTTTTGAGGGGCGAAGCTCTGCTGGAAGGAAACTCGGAAACTCTCTCCGCTTCCAGCGGGCACGGGCTTCACCAGCGAATAATACTTAATACTTCTCATGCAGCCCGGCAACCACCCGGAACCTCTGCACCGAACAGGCTTTGATCCTCGACACGGCAGCGCAGCTGCGTGTCCTCGAGTAGGGTATCTCAGGGCTTTTGCTTGCGCTTCCAGGCTTTCTGGGGTTGGGGCTCGGGCCGTCACACCATCCTACAGTCCTCGTGACTGATGATCTGGCAGGGAACGACGTGCGTGGGCTGCCCTTGCTCGTCTGCAAGGGACCTTGCTAGGATCCGGACTCTCACAACTCGGAAACTGCAGGCGAGCTGGTAATGGGAAGCTCATCGGCTCAGCAAGCTTCTGGCACAAGGCAGCCTCAAACTCCACGGCAACAATCAGAAGTCTGAAACCACGGAAATCCACAACCCGGAGGGAGCTCTGTCAACGGCGCAGCGAAACACGAAGCAGGGTTTCAACGCAGCAGCGACTGGCCCACTCTACTGACGAAGCACTGCGGGACACACTCGAGCAAATCCAGGCAAGGTCTCCGAACCCAATCCATTTAATCTCACGCATAATCCATTTCGTGCAGAGTATAGTATAGGATCTCACAGAGATCTTATGCAGTCTACAGGAATATCAGCGAAGCCATACGTTGCGTGCGGACAGGAATGCCGTTGACCCTTTGTGGGCAATGGCTTGGCAAAAGCAGCGCTTCTTCACTCGACGGGGAATCGGGGACTTTTCAGGGCTCCTCAAAGCTCCAAAAACGGGTGAGGGCCTCACCAAGCCCCCTGGAATCCACCTATAGGGCTCCCTAGACTTGGAGCGAGGGGCAGGTCTGGCACGGCCGACGTGTTCGCCCCAAAGGTCTCCAGTTGCACCACCTGCCCGAAAGAAATGGTCACATGCCGCAGCATGGGTACTCTGGGCTGGAGACGGCTGCCGGGCCAGATCCGGTCAAGGCACCATGTTGCCATTCGCTTGGGTGCCGAAGTGCTCCCCCTCGATGGTAACATCCAGAGCGCCCACTTCAAATTCGTGGCTGCGTGTGATCCTTGGTAGTGGGCTATGCCATGCCCCACAGAAGGTCACAAAGAACACTAAATAAACAAACAAGTGGCATGAACTGCCTTAGGGCGAGGCGTTGAAAACAAAAGGAGCAACTATGACGGCTTCGAGCTGCGAATCGATGCGTGGCTGGTTGACTTGAAGTCCACCCTCGTTGATGTTCGCAGAAGTGGCATCTGGCCCACTCTGCACCTGAGATTCTGAGATTCAGCACTGCCTAGCAGGCTATCATCTGCAAGTCTCTGCTCCGCCCACATAGCCTAGAGACGTAGATGTTCGCGCGAGACCCAAGTTGTGAGATGTTGAAGTTCTGGGTGCGGAAGCAGAGGATGCTGCTGTTGTCCATGCGGACTGCCTGCGGGCACCAGGGCTCTGGAGCCGAAGCGAACGGATCCAGGAGCACCCCCCCCTCAGGTGAAGGACGAGAATCGAAACTTAGTGGCATGGGTCTAATGCTGCAGTCGCATCTCTCACAGGCTCTGGCAGCAACATATCGGTCTTCACTGCCCTGTTCATCAATCGTCATCGTCATGAGCATGGTTCCTGTCATGCTCATGAGCAGCAACTATCCCCATCGCCGCCATCGGCACCATCACCATCGTCATTTCCAACAAACATTTGGCCACTGCACTGCTGCAACCAAGTACTACTATAGCTATAGTGCACAAACCCGACTGCAATCGTCTTGTCTTCATATTCAGGCTTGGGTTTCCATCACGCCTGGCCTGGGCGCAAAGAGGCTGATAGCCATCGCCGGGATTCGAGACACCTGCTGGCACTTCGTCGAAGAGCGTCGCCCACACCTCCACGCCGGTGCCAAAGCTGCGGCATGTTGTGACTCTGAAGCAACGCAGGCTGCAAGAGGCTGCACATTGAAGCAGGTTGCAGGGCTCCAAACTTCGACCCGTTCAGGCTTATTGCTTAGCACGTCTTGGTTTTCCAACTACTGTGGCCAGTGAGATTTCTACAGTCTTAGGCCAAGCTCCTAGTTCTGGATGCAAGAAACAACTTTCTCCCCCTTCATCGCGCCAGCCTGGAGATAGCCCTGTGAGACATTCTCCCAGGGAAGGTCGCCATCTGGAGATTTCAAGGGCATTGTGCTAAGCTTAGGGAAAGCTCCTTGCCCATCTGCAAAGCGATGGAGATCTCTCGGGCCCCGGCCAACGATGACGATGAAGGGCTCAGGCGAGGACATGTCCTGGACTGGCTGCGACAGGCCTGGCGCTGCGCCGGGGGAACTCAAGCGCACTCCCTTTTTCCGATCAGTCTTGGTCTCAGAATCTCCCGCGAACCCTGAGATATGCCGAAGCCCTGTCCTTCAATGTTGTCTGCCTTGTCCGTCTAAGCCCTATATAGGCTTGCAAGCCACGAAAGAAATCCCAAAAAACACTTAGTAAAAAGGGGCGCGCCTCCGACGGCCGGCTGCTCGGGCCGCAGAGAGCCGGGTGGGCCGAACGCTGCGCAGTAGCGGCGGGCGAAGAGACCTGGGGGGCGCCCCTCCAAGCGGAAGCGCAGCTAAGCTTCCGAAAGTTTTCCTTTTCGGGTCCCTTTCGGGGCGCGGCCCCTGGTTTCAGTTTTGATCCTGCTTAGGTAAGGAGTATGGTGCGGACTTGTTTCTTGATGCGAAAATCCAGTAGGAGTCGACAACAGCTGGTCGCAGATGGGCTGATGAATCACAGCAGCAATCCTCCACTTCTTCTGTCGGATATTTGGGGAACAGGGGGGCTAGCTGCGTGGCTCTCATTGAACACCAAAAGCACTGTGCGAAGTCGGCGTGACACGGTGAGCAGCATCCGATTTCGAAAGCAACGACCAAAGACCAATCTAAGACCCTTACCGCCAAAACGGCAACCCCAAACGAGCACTTTGGGCTTCTGTAGGCATCATGATGAGAGTGATGTGGCTGTTGCTGCTGCTGCTGCCAGCGATACGCAAACATCCCATTGATGAAAGCTCCTTGCGACATACCTGCCAGGACACCGCTGCGGAGGACCAGGCAAAGGCCCAGCTGCGCACTGACTGATCAGGGGTAAGAAATGGGCAAGTTGTGCTCGTCTTCTGCACTACGTCGGCCTGTGGGCTCCATGCTGCAACTCAGGGTGCTCGCCGAAAGCACCACCTGCGACTCCGACTCAATCTTCGAACAATGCACCTCTAGTCATGTAAAGCACGAACTCCGAAACGGAAGATGCTGCCGGGCCACCATGTCTGAACACAGGCTGGCTTCCCCGGCATCCAGGAGGGCTTGAAGCGCAGGCTCTTGACATTCCTCCGTCTCTCAAAATGCCCACAACGGCTAGTGTCAGCCCGAAGCTACCGAGCTATTTCCAAGTCAGTCGACCTTTGGGGCTTACACACGGCACCCCTTTCTTTTTAGCGCAGCGGCAGTGGTTGAGCAATTTGACGGAAGGCCAGCAACGAAGATCTCAGCGCTCAAAGGCGCTGAGGCGTTTGAGGCAACCACCGCCAGGTTTGTCCTCACATGCATCCCAAGCCCCAAGCCCCCTAGCAGTGTTCAGCATCTGATCCGCTGTCTCTGCTGAAACGGGCAACCAAGCTTCCCTGACACCGTGATAACTGTGGTCTGCAGGACGGAGATGGTGTTGTTCGCCATGTTCGTCTCCTCGGATCTGAACTGCCTCCCTGGCGAGCTAAGGACTTTGCCTCTGCTGCGATCACAAGGCCGACTGCCGCCATCTTCCCGCTAATACTGGTATGTAGCACCGTTGCTGTTCTTTCGGATGCCAGGGCAGTCAAATTCGTGCTACCAGCCATGCGACGATGGAGACCACCGACGGCTGTTGGAAGCTCACCTTGGCGAGCGAAGTTCTGCGCGTGCCATGCTAATGATGCTGTCCTGTGTTTTAACCACAGCATGCTGCGAGAAGATCCCTCCGCATATTTCGAGTCAGCGTGGTCCTTGTATGTCTGCGGGCCTGCTTGGGTCGCCGTGAGTCCTGCTACATATGAGGGAAGTGCCCCACTCCTACTAAATGGTTCTGCTACGTTCAGCCATGACACCACAAGGGCCGTGCGCACATCCAAAGTCGGGAAGTCGCTGCCAGGCGGAGGCCGTACCTGGAGAATGATCGTCAACCTTGGGCCGGGGCGTCCAATCTCTTCGACAGATCTTAGCGCTGACAGGTCTGACAAACTCTAGGCTACAAAGAAATGAGGCTTGTCAAACGACTCCAGCTGAGCAGCTCTCGGCCCAGCCCGACGAGGCTGTTCGCACTGACGTTGTAGCGAGTCCTTCGCAGCACTGGACTCCCGTCAGTGTCTCGGGGACATTCGCGCAAACAGGCGAGTCTGATCCCAACGTTTCCCAAGTTTCAACTGCACCAGGTATCCAAATTCTCAAAAGCCCCGAAACCGATTTGCATCTTCGGTTCCTTTCCAGCAAGTTCTCGGTGTAGTTCTCTGCGCCCATCACAACCAGCAGCTGCAGGAATGGGCCAATGCGGAGCCCAAGCACATCTGCCTGCGGCTCCCAGTGTTAGGGTGTTAGGACAGACTCTGATACTCACTCATTGGGCTCGCTCAATGTCGCTCAATTCAAGCAAGGTGTGCATCAACGAAAATAGACTAAGCTCCACCACACAGTTCAGCAAGCATAGCAAAAGTAGGCACGGATTCGGGCGAAGGTCTCGCGGCACTCGGCTTGCTACTCTAATGACATGCGAAAGCACGCTCCAAATTTTAGAGCTTAGGTAGACATGTTGCAACCTTGCCTCCATACCACGTGGTGTCGAAATCACGAAGTCAGCCGAAGATGATGCATCCGCGGCGAGCACTGCTGGGATGTTCGCAGACTCAAGGCGAACGTCAAGAACACCTGCGATTCATATACAGTCTGATACAGTCTGAAGAGAGCATTCCTCGATTGACAAAGTGCGCCTACCACAACGTCCAAGACATAGTCCTGTGGCAGCGCCTGGCCTCGGCCAGTTGCATGGCTTAAGCTTTGAGTATGCCGGGCGCATGACCCGCGTTTTTTCACAATTTTTTGTGCGAACTTTGATGCTCTCATTTGCCGGTCTATCGGCCACGAGGGGCTCCAGTGCTGCAGGTCTGTGATCCGCCGATGACCGCACCCCATTTCTCAACAGACCCTTCATGCAGATCGAAGCTTGCCTCCGCAAGGCTCCCGGCAAGGAAGGAACACGCAAGGACTCCGTGATGAGAAGATAAACGGACAAGAAAGGAGCATCTTACCCCAAAAGAGCCACTTCGCTCAAGCGATTTGAAGGCAAGGCTCCCTGTTGCGGGGAGTCCACTGTCAGCCGCACCTGACGTTGCGACAGCGTTTCAGTCGATCAAGGCCAAACTCTTGAAGCTCTTGTTGTCTATTTTCAATTCTCATTGTGCTACAGGTACAGGGTTTCGACTCTCACACTCGCAGCAGGCAGGCAAGGCTCCACACAATTCTGTCACGCTAGGGAAGCCCGAGCACTTACCGCATCAAACCAGAACC
>CAJNJA010041587.1:0-27637 GCA_905231915.1 Symbiodinium necroappetens | reverse complement strand
GGGGGGGGGGGGGGGGGGGGGGGGGTCCTTCTTTTTTCCTGAAGTAATAAGGTTGGTACTATCCGAATCGTCCGTTTGGTGGCAGTAGAAGGATACGATCACTAGTCACTAGTCGTCGCTCCTCTAGGGTTGCCTCAAGCAGAACAGGTTTGATTTCGAGATTAGGGGTTAGGGTTTTAGGTGGAGGATTACGGTTTTTCTTGACAGACTTGCAAGGGCTCACCTCTTGCCGTTGTTGTTGACACCACATCCTGATCACCGTTGCTGCCGTCTTGCGCAGGTGTCTGACTAAGGGCGTCTGCTCGGATTTGGGAATCGTATTTGGGGCTTCAGGTGCCAGCAGTCACCAATTGCAGCTTTAGCAACCTGTTCGGCAAAGGCTCAAACATCGATTCGAAAAGTTGCATGTTCTCAGGTGCTAGATACCTTGACCTGCATCCTTCACAAAGTCAGAGCTGTACNNNNAGCATAAGACCAGGTGCCTATGGGGCTGATAGACAACCGGTCGCCTGCCTCAGCTCACTGCCTGTCTACAGGACTTGTGGAGTAGATATTTGCTAGATTTACGCGCGTATTCGTGCGAATCTTGTCTCGTCTTGTGTTAAGCATCGACAAGCCGTCTACAGTAGACAGAACGGGTCTTCATTTTGTCGTGTAAGAATATGTGTACGAGCTTGTTGGGTTTATGTTGGGGTTCATTGTAGTTCGGAACCTGCAGACTGCCTACGTTAGGGGTTTGCCGAGACCCGGCTTGCTGTGGCTACCCCTGTGAGTCTAATCGTGACTCAGGGATCTTACAAAGCTGCTCCCGAACACATTCCGGGAGCCAAAGCAAGCAGAGCTCAACGTCACTGTCGGAAGTCCAGGTCCTGCCGTAACGTTGCCAGGAATCCCCCAAGCACCACGCGGTTGAAGCCCAAAGCCCCCCCCCCCTCCCCCACCCTTTAAAGGCACCCGTTAAAGGGGCCCCAAAACCATAAACAGCGCCCCCCCCCACCCTTTAAAGGCGCCCCAAAACCATAAACCCGACACATGCACAGGCTCCCTAACGATCACTGCTTGACGTCTCCTTTCGTTCCCTTGGTGGGGGGCCCCTACGCCATGGCGAAGAAGCTCGCGGAAGCGGCTTCCGCTGCCTTCGGCCGAGGAAAAGACGCCGAGGATCCCAGCGGTTAAGCGTTAGGGTTTAGGGTTTACGGGGTTCGGGGTTTCACCTCAGGGGGCCTGGCTGCAAAAAGGGTTTAGGGGTTATAGGGGTTTAGGGTTTGAGGTGAGGCGGGTGAGAGGGCATGTGCGCTGCAGCTCCTCCTCAAAAAAAGGGTTTAGGGTTTAGGGTTTGCTGATGGGTGGCTGATTGGAAAGAGCTCCGGCTTCAAAACCGGGCCTGTTGACGATGATTGAGCTTCAATAGTTTAGGGCCCTGGAGGTTTGTGATTTTGAGGGTTCAGGGTTCTAAGTTCCGGGATGACACAAGCACTCAAAGCATTTAAGATAGCAAAACTCTAGGCATGTCTAGGTGTAATCGAGAGGGTGGGGCAACGAGCAGCACGGCTCACGATTGTGACTCTAGTAGGGGTGATGATGCTCTCGGGGTTCTTAGAGTCCGCAGCAGGGCCGGTAAACCTGGTAATCTCCCGGTGGTTTCTTGGGGTCTCCCTCGCGTTCGTGGTCATCAAGGTCTCGTGGTGCTTTCTCACTGTTCGGGGATCTAGGCTGGCACAGTGTTTCTGTTCGGTCTTCTGCATGTCGTGGTTCTCAGAACTCAGATGTCGCACCTGCCGTTTGGCGAGACGACTTTGGTGTTCGATTATTTCGGCTTGTCCAGGATATTCGGAGCGGTTTGGGTTATTCTTCTTCCAGCTACTCAGCCGTTGTGAGCCGTTTCTGTACGGACGTTCAAACTTTTGGCAATAGTGGGAGGAGGAGGAGGAGGAGTTGTGTGTGTGTGTGTCGTTTGGGGACCTCTTGAGTGCGACTTGTTCGACAGTCATCCCGCAATTCATCAAATCGGATTGTGCGAGGGTGGTTGCATGCCTTAACTTTTCTCTAGGGCTTTGTCGGAGTGACCAAGGTTGCACGGTTTGCAGAGGAAGAGTTTTAACTCAGCATGTGATGTTACGTAGAGACGAGTTCTGTCTCGCCGGTAGCACAGTGTACGACTTGCTCTGTGCAGGATGCCTTCTGGTCGGAAGCCAGGCACCGGGTCAGAGGTGACTGTGGTACCTTGTAGAATGCAAGCAGCCCTGGCCGGGGGGAAAAGCGAGGGCTTCCTCTTCGGTATGCAGTACATTGTAGTACACTACATTGCATTGTAGTATACATTATACTAGTATTTTAGGTTAAATATGTTACAGAATAATTAGTTGCTTAGTAGTCTCGTCTCAGTGTGGCTCCCAGTATGTCCAGGAACGGTCAACAACTGAGATGGAAGGTTTCCTAGCGAGGGTTACATTGGCTGACGACGTGCAAGTGGAGTATGACTTTGCGTTCTTTACTTCACCGACGAAGTCTTGCCCAACCAGCTACAATATAGCAATAATATTGCCAATCCACCGATTCGGGCACACCCCCGCGCCTTCATACTTCAGTGCCCCCTCGTGGCTGATGAACTTACGTTTAGAGCTTGTAGCTGCGGCCTTCCGAACGGATTGATCATCCGGCCTCGGCATGATGCCCGTAACTATGATAATTCGACTACACACGACCCCGACACCCGGTTCAAACTGTTCAGGCCCCTATGTGAGCCTCCCCCCAAAACCGGAGCTGTCAGGGCGGCGCTAAGCCATGGCTTTGAGGCCTTGGAGCCCCTGTCGGCACTGCGACGGGGGAAGGCCAGCTCTCCCGGCGCTGGGGTTTCGGGTTTAGGGTTTACTCTAATCTACGATTGAAAGGGTGGAGCAACTTGTCGCGGTATCCCCCTTGTCAAGATGCCCCTTCCCACAAAACAGACCGATTCAAACCACTAATATGGTCCCTATGTGAAGTGGTTCAGGATACCTTGTTTTCCTAACAGTAGCTGGCGGAGTCGGCAGGATGGTCTGGGGATGCATGGTGGCTGCCAAAATTATCCCCATGGCTGTCTCACCAGATAGCCCAAAACCTAGGTATATTGCAAGGATTTGGGTTTAGGGCTTCGGGCTTAAGGCTGTGTCCTTGACATGGTGCCAGAGTCGTGGCTGTTTCGAGCGCGACATCTAGCCGCGGCATGAGACTATTGCATGACATACCTCCTCCAGCTTTGGATATACTAGTACAGCAGTATCCAAGATGTCGGCCTCTGCTCAGATGAAGGTGGTTCGAGGTCTGGCTAGACTTGAGCCGGGTCGGGGACTGGGCCTTGGGCTTCAGTCCGGAAAGGTTTGACGTTTTTGGCTAAGCTTAGGGGCACTTTCCTGCGTAAGGTTTGGGGTTGCGGGAGCGGACTCGATGGCCTTCTGGGTATCATCAGTCCCCCCAATTCCAGCAGTATTTGGAAAAGATGCCCTGTTTCAGCTTCCAGTTATGGGACTTCCAGAGAAAACGGGACAGACGGAGCCCCAAAATAGACCTTCGTTTTCAAACAACTGAAGAGTAACGATGCTACAGTACTTGTAATTTGCGAGCTCTGTTTTGGTAAGTGCTTCTAGATACCGTCACCTCCTATTTCCCCTTCGCAGCCCCAGATCTTGATCCGAAGATTGTGGCCAGGAGCGCATTTCTATGCCTTCTGATGTGGCCAGCTTATGCGTCCAACGATTGCAGAGCTGTTCTATTTGCTATAGGGGTCTGAATCAGATTACAAGTATCCCCCAGGGTCTTATACAGTAAAAAGGAATATATCCCTAAACCCTGCTCTAATTACAACGGCCTGGCTTCTAAATAAATGGTTTATCGTGTGGAGATCTCCCCCTTTCGACGATTGGTTGTTACGGAATTTCACAATCGTGAAATCATGGGACGCCGAGCTTCTGCATGTTCCGTCCTTCACGGTTTCGGGTTCAGTTTTGCCCTGGTTCACAAAAGGTTCAACTTTAGGGGCTTTATAGCGTTTAGGGATCAGGGCCGGCTTTGTATGCCACTCTTGCTAGAGAAGCCACACATACCCCGAGATGCTTTCGAAGGTACGTCAGGCCGAGACACTCCTGGCGAATCCTTCAGCACCTCCTGGATCCATGGCCACCCATGATGCAGCCATGGCTGCACTGTAGTATACTATAGTATATTACTGTCGTACTTTGTACCCTAAACCCTAAACCCTATACTGGCCCATGGACCTTGGAGGTCTCATGACGCCGTTGTTCTTCGGCAGTTGGCTTCAAACTCAGAGCATGTTTGTGTTTTCTGCCAGGTTCTCCACTTCCTCAGCCACGCAGTGGTGGACGCTGGATTGCTCCTTGGCAGTTGGAGGATCAATCAGGTCTACCAGAAGAGCCGGATACCAAAAACACATAAAATACCTGATAGAAATCTTGAAGCGAGCGGCAGGCGAATGAGAGATGGCAACTGCAAGCGTGTGGGCGTTCGGTTTTCTCTCCGCAACTGGACACTGCATGGAATGGCCGAGTCAGCGGCGACTGAAATCGCGGCCTGAATGCATGTCAGGTCCGCTTCCTGGTTGACTTAGAATGCCTGTGAATGCAGACAGCGAGAAACAGAGAATGATTCGAGCAACTTAGCGCGAGTCTACCTGAAATTAAGTTAATATGATGAAGGCGGCACACAGCGAGAAACAGAGAATGCTCCCTCGGGTGTGCAACTGCTCGAGCCCATCAGCAAGGGATGTGTCCACTGCGACCATGTGCAGGGAGAAGGATAGAGGGAGACAGAGAGAGAGAGGGAGAGAGAGAGAGCGAGAGAGAGAGAGAGAGAGAGAGAGAGAGAGAGAAAGAGTAGGCGAGTAAGTGAGAAGAACTGAGAGAGATAGAGAGTCAGAGAAACGACACAAAGCATGAGAACGACAACAAGTGACGCAGCCAACTGACTCCTCCATGACACCCCTCTATCCTAAGCTCTCAATCCCCCGACCATCCAAGCAGTTGACACTCAAAGGACTGCATCCGATTCGGAACACCTCGTCGAAGTACTGATTCTTGGCTGGGATTGCGCAGAATTCCGCAATGGTGTCTGATGACAAGTTTCTTCAGGGTATAGTATGTCCCTGAACACAGTTTCAGTTATTCAGGCCCCTGTACAAGACGTACAGTCGCCTGCGATTTGGGTTCGTCCACTAGCTCACTAGCATGTGTAATTCAACCTGCGAGTCCCGCCACAAAATTGCACATGCAGCTGAAATTGATCTTGCATGGAGTTGAGCCATTTTGCTGTGAAAGTAACGAATGACAGCACTCGAGAAGCATGACAAACTTGTTTGCATTATGGTGTAGAACCACAACCCATCCACTTGAAGTTTCCAGGAAGGGCATCTCTGCCTGGTATATAGCAGGTCAGCATCAATCTCTCAGACGCGCACCATACAGACTTGCCACTCGTCCCAGGGTGAAGTAGCTGCCTTGGTTTTAGCCCGGCCGCAGCTGTGAAGTCAGACTGAGTGATCATTGCAAGTCCGAGATGTCAATGCTCCTGTAAAAAGACGAGGGGAAAGTGATGTGCATGCTTCCGGGCCCCTGTTTTTCGATGGAGTTTCGGGGTTTCGGGAACAGGCGCGTGAAGTAACAACATGAGGATCATCATGTTTGCACGTGGTGTCTCTGGATGTGACAAACTTTACACGGATGAGGGTGTCCAGTAAGTCTCACAAGGTAGCCAGGGCTTCCTCTGCTTCCAGAAGATTGCAGAGCTCCATCCGGCTGCCTTACGGTGACTCACTGCAATGAGGTGATAGGGCTGCAAAGCTAGAGAGCAACCCCCTGCAGCTTCCGGGACCGCCACAGAGGGTAGCAGTTCGTCGGGGCATGTACAACCTCCATCCCCACCGCTTTCCAGCCTCACGACACAACATATGCAGCAACACGACAGGATCCGAACACCTCCAGTCTAGAAGAAGCTGCAAACGCTGAGCCAATTGAAAGCGAGGCAGCAGTCTGCCAAAGTGGCATCAGATGCTTGACTGCAACGGCCAAATCTAAGATACCTGAGACCTGATAGTCAGTATGGGTGTTGCGTGACTAGTTATCTGAAGATCGTGTATGAATTACGCTTCACTCGCTTCTGCTGCTCAGGGTCTGGGTTCAGGGAAGTGACAGATACGAAATCTTGCTATTATTAGATACTAATATCCGGGAATGCTTGTATCTCACACGCTCGACTGAGCAGTGTCCATGCATTTCAATTCGCGAGCCGCGCCCACATTCAAGGTACTCGTATAGATGGCGCCTAGTAAGCGCTCCATATGACCATCTTTAGTGAGGAAGTCCCACAGTTCGCGGATTCGTGGGCGGTTATCTACAAGAGCTGCTTGAGACCGTTAAGTCTCGCTTGCTATGTTGCTAGAAGCACTCGAAAGTTCGGTCACTCTCCACGTGTTTTTACAAATTCCGTCTATTCAACAGAAGTGCACCTTGCAGGGGACGTGATCTATAAGAAACCCGAGATGCATGACCGGGAAACGGTTTGCTGAGTTTCTTGTCAATCTGCCTTTGCCATGGTCGGATGTCCTTGAAGTCCACGCGCAGCGAGGTAGACTTGGTAGGTTGAACCCTTGTGGCGATGCCGGAGCAGATGGTAGTACTCGTACATATACATACGTACATACATACATATATATATATACACAAATATGGATATAGATATAAATATAGATATAGACATGTGGTCGGGAATGGGGATGCTTGGGGTGTTCGCTAGGACTCGAGCCTTCTCTCGGGATTGAGCTTGTGCCTCACGGTGGATCTGAACGGAACTGAGGCAACTACATCAGCACTGCACATTCTCTCGGACACCCTGCAGCAGCAGCGGAACCGGTCAGCGCGATCTGTTCTCCGCGAGGCAGTTTTGCGGTTCGAGACATCAAAGAGGACCATCATCATCATCCAGATCATCAGGGTGAGAACAGCTCGTGATACGTAGTGGTGACCCCGTGTCCCCAGGCCTGTCACATCCTTTGGTTCATGAGCTGTTACATAGCATAAAGCACATCGACAAAAAGCCGTAGATGCGCAAGCGAATTGGATTAAGCCTCGACGCCTTGGCAACTGCTAACTCAGGTTCTGCTCATTCGTTGTCAGAGCGGGCAGCAAATTTTAATCACATCGTGATTCCAGAAGCGGCCCTCTTCCGAGTATCCTTTGCAGACGTATGCCCCGACCCCCGATGCTGCAGGCGGCTGCTCTGCTCGCAGCCCTTCCCGCGGTGATCGAGCAGGCACGGCGCTGGAAGGAAAGACTGGGATTTCATGCTCAGATATAGCTATTTGTAGTGAGTCAATCTGCACCCTCTATATATATATATATGTATATATGTATATCTCTCTGTCTCTCTGTCTCTCTCTCTCTCTCTCTGAATATATGTATATATATATATACATGTATATATATATACATATAAGCACTCACCATCACATGTTTTTGAACTTTAACGCTACATAATAAACCCCTGGAAGACCTTGAGAGTTCAGGATTGCATTTACCGTGACTGTTTCACGGGACTGCTCGTAGATGACGTGCTCACAACCCTAAGCGCATTACCAGGAGCTTAGACCGTCGAGGCTAGTGTGTAGGGGCCTTAGTAATTCGAATAGGGTTCATTTAAGGGTCCTCAAGTGTTCTGTAATCTAGAAGGTTCTATGAACTTTGAACAAGGGCCTTCATACCATGTTATTGAACGGACGACTATGGGGTATTAATCATATTAAGTATCTAGACCCTATACTGCCCCAATGACAGAAGTGGAAGGGCACGAGACGCAGGCTGTAGGCATGCCGGGAGAGAGAGAGACAGAGAGAGAGAGAGAGGGAGGGTGTCTTCAACCACGACATCTTCAGACAGGCAGCCTGTTCCAAGCTGCAGGTCGCCACCATACCCGAAATATCAGTTCGGATGCTGTGGTGCCTTCAAAGTCGCATCTTCTTTCGAAAGCATCATGCAGCCTTCCTATATTGAAGCTCATGAAAAAACATCCTCGCTTGAAATGGCAGGCAACTGATTCGTACGTAGCGTGCTTCCTCTGACCCTGGCAGTGCGACACCAAAGCAGGTGACACTAGTTCCTGAAGACAACACAGCTACTAAGGACCGGCTCAAGCATTCAAGCATCGAGTGGAGGTCAGTGAGAGCAGGAACCCCCCAATTTCCAATCCTTGAACACTCGGCCCTAGAACACTGAATGGCAAAGTCAAGCTGCCCAGGGGGTTTAAGCCCTGTCAGCCCCCAAACAAAACACTAAGCCCTAGAAACCCAAGAACCCTAAACTCTATAAACCCTAAACCCTCACTCCAGCTTGGCCGGGAGCTGGAACCATCAGCTTTGGCGGCCCGGAGAAATCTTACTGGTCGAGGCTTTAGCGTTTATAGGGGCTTTAGTGTTTGTAGGGGTTTAGGGTTTAGGATCTAGGGGTTTACGGTTTATGGGGGTGTGGGGTTTAGGGTTTCTAGGGGTTTAGGGTTCGTCGGAGTTTAGGGCTTAGGGTCTGGGTGGCTGAGGGCTTGTGCATCTTCAGGTTGATCCGGCCCAACAGCTTAAAACTTCACAAGACGCCTCTGCCGTTATTAACCCTCCTAAGCTACTGGGGTTCTGCTGGCAGAAAGGAGCAATCATGTTTTCAAAACATAGGATTTCGGACATTTGGTACATGGCCGCGCGCCTTGCCTGAGCCACGAAGCTACCTCGGCTCTGACACTACCCGCTTGTTCATGCCCGAACAGCCAGGACACTGCACTCCGAAGCCAGTAAACCTTGTGCAGAAGCGCATTCCATGCACGAGGTGATCTTGGCTTGCCTGCAGCCGTTGGCGGTCGTCGGAGCACCCTATGCAGCTCGACTTGGATAATGAGACGAGACCCCAAAGTCATGTGATCCTTGATCCCTCTGGCTTCAGCTTCATGTTCTCGGAAACAAGTATCGATTGGTGAAGCGGAGGGCAAAGGCATGAATGCCACGGATTGTCTGTTGGGAGCCAGGGCTTTCACTCATGCAGCCCATAAGGGTCTGGCCCCATACCAGCAGCGTGTAACATGTCGGTTTTCTCCTGGACGCCGTCTGCTTCGGTTTGTGATTCTACCCTAAACCCTAAAGGCCCTGAACCCACCTTGATCTTCGCATGTCCAGTTTGGGCTTCGAGTTACTCGCAGGCTTCCGGGTGCTCATCAAATCCCTGAGAAATTCCAAACCTTCGAGCCACAGCTGCTCTTGCGAAACTGCAAGACTTTAAGGCTTTAAGGTTCCCCGGATATGTGCAGCATGGTACAAATGTAGGATGCAAGTTTTGCCCGATAGAGGCGCTGCACAAGTACGGTAACCTATACCCCTAACCCCCAAACCCCTATAAAGCACCTTCTGAGGGGCTTTACTACAATAGGTATCGCTATGTACTATAACTATAGACTTATAACTCCCTAAACCCTAAACCCTAAACGCTTATAACCATACGGGCTCCATGGCACTGCCAGCTGCTGGAGGTCCTCCCGGGCCGCCGCCCCCCGGCAGTCGCCGCGCCGGCCGTCCTCCCGGGCCTACCTTCCTCGGATGCTTTGGCATTGGGAACCCAATTCCCTAAATCAGCCAAGGCAGGAATATATGGATAGTTCAAATTATGGTATGAAGCCCCTCATAGTTTAAGCCGTTCAAGGCTGATTCCTGAATTGAGGGGCATTGGGATCTATGGGTCTCAGCTTGTTCTTACACTGCTGAAGGTCCCCTTAGATTAAAGGGTTCTTGTAATTTCAGTACAGGGGCCTTGACAATTAAGCCAGAGCGTGTGGGGGTTACTGACACTGCATCTACACAGGGACAACAGAGGATACTACTACCAATTCTTCAGACCCCTATATTCGACAGCTGCCACTGCCTATGTTGCTTGTTCGAAAACCAAGCCCCTGCTCCGGAAGACTGGAAAGGGGCTTGCCGCTCACGTAGCTGTTTGCGAAACAAGGGGATCGGGGCTCGTTGAGGGTATCAGACTTCAGGTTGGACATGCTTGGCTCTCAACCGGAGTTGCTTCTAGGTTTCCATTGGTCCCCTTGAAGTTTAGCTTACCGATCTGCATCAGAACTTTAAGACACGACTCTGTGGGGCTTCGCAGTCCTCCCTGAGATTTGCCGCGGGCAGAGGCCCTCAGCGTCTCAGCACTTCTCAGTCTTCCCTCCGCCCAGGACTGCTCCTGGCCTCTTGGTTGCTGAACTTCTTCCGCGCCTGAAAGTCCAATGTGATTCAAGTTGGGATGCAGGTTTAGGGTTGCACCCCTAGGTCTCCTAAGGTGACTCAGGAAGGCTCTGCCCTCGAGCTTCGCTGCCGGCATACACTGCAAGTCCGTGCTTAAAACGGGATTGGGGCTTAGGGTTTAGGGTTTAGAGTGTCGAAACCTTAGAAGAATTCCGCAGCGGGGGTTCAGGGTTTAAGGCTCAAAAGATCAGGGGATGTAGTCGGGCTACAAGGTAGCTACAGCCATGGTTGCTGACAGCTCCCAACCCTAAACCCTAAACCCTCAACCCTAAACCCTAAACCCTAAACCCTAAACCCCTAGCCCTAAACCCCAAACCCTTGATTACTGAGCCTGGAGATCAAGGCTATTTTGGGGTTCCTTATTATAACTATAGTATCCCGAAACCCTATTCTAATCATTAAGGCCCCCTACATTACGGCCAGAAGTCCCAGCGCCAGTGCTCTCCGAATCTAAACGCCCTAAACCCAGCCGTGCAGTTGTCGGGTTTGTAGCTTTGCATAGGCTTGAACCTGGGTCTGAAGTTCCGTTCACATCAGCTGGACCCGGCCACAAAACCTTCCACCAAACCCACAGCCAGCAGGAGCAAGCCTGTGTGCCCTTCACGCCTAGCTTTCCCGGCCGCGGCCTTTTCGCTTGAGATTTGCTTCTGCCGTCTGCAGCCAAGGGCTCTTAAGTGGGGCCAAGAAAGTGTGTCGAGCTCTTTGAACCGAGCCTCAGGAGGATTTATTATGTTTTACGCCTTTAGTCCCGTATCTTTGTGTAAACTGTACAGCGGTGGTGCACGCTACTTCCCGCTTGCAAAGTCAAATCCCAAACTTTAGGTATTGTATGCAGAAGCAGCTGGTTGTCATTTTGCATCATCGAACGCTGAACATTGATTTATCAACGGCTTGTACTTGAACTTGAAGCACTTGCGCAGACGTACCAGTCCTTTCCTGTGTGCCTTCGTTGTTCCATCCCCGAACTCCACACCGGCCTCCAAGCCGGCGGAAGCCACGACAATAAGATCTAGAAGGTAATCCTGGGCACCCCATCAGAATTCCGAACAACCTTTCGATCCTTCTCGCATCGTAGCAGCCGTTGCACTCGAAAAATTGATGCGGCAACCCCAAACGCGGAGGGCTACACTGTTTCACACGGACCGCGCCCGAGACCTCGCCTGGATCGTCCGTGTTGTGAGAGTAGAAACCCAAAGCGTGCGGAAGCCCTAAACCCTACATCGTAAAGCCTAAATCCTAAACCCTAAACCCTAATCCCTAAATCCTAAACCCTAAATCCTAAACCCTAAACCCTAAATCCTAAACCCAGGAATGCTTCCATGTCGGCCTCTGGCCTGAGGCATGGATCACATCGCCGAGTGCCGCAAGCAGATGGCATCAGCCTTGGGATAAGAACAGGCACGCGGGAAACAGGCTTTAGGCGTCAGGTATTGGAAAATAGGTGAGGGTTCTGGAGAGTGTCGTGTTGGTGAGGTATAACGCAACAGCAACCGCCACCACCATCACCGCCATCAACCAAGACGATGACCACTACCGACACTGCAGATGCCGTAGTTGCCGCTACCACCTGTACGGACTGCTAGTTCAAGAGCTATGACTCTTCCTCGTCCTGTGCCTCCTCCTACGACTAGAACGACGACCAGTGCTGCAAGTATCACACATGCTGCATTACTACGGGTGCTACAAGTTGCACAGATATTACGCCTTGTTGCGAGTACCACAACTACTTATACGGCTCGTGCGACTGGTACTGCTAGCATGACTAGTCCTACTAGTCCTGCAAACGAACTAGTACTGCTAGTGCAACTGGTATCAGTACTGCGCCACCACCCTCACCACCACCAGAATGCGTGTTGATGTTTACCCCCGTGGTGCTGTGGCCGTAGTAGGACTCGCGCAAGAGCTGCTGGTGTCTAACTGAGTGACAACGCTTCAAAGTTCGTGTTTTCGCGGTCGCCGAGCTTCTATCCAGACATGTCCGGCTCTAAACTCAAAAAGGAATTGAAGCCCTGAGCTGCCCTAAGGTTCCAAGTAGAGAACACCGAGAAATCGGAAGTTGCAGCAGCCCTGAAGTCTCAAGAAGCTGCGACCCAGGTCCAGCAGCCAGAAGCCTTTCCGGAGTTGTCCTCGGATTCCACGGACCAGGAAGTTGCTAAAGCGCTCTACATGCCTGGGGCTCAGATGAATTTAGTTTCTTCCGGAAGAGGGCTTTGCTTGAAGGCTCGTCGGTAGTGGGATCTAGGTGTAATCCGGTAAAAGCCCCACAGGCCTTCAAGTAAAGTTTGCTACTCTGAAGATCCAGTATGGTTCTTTGCTGTCAGATTAAGCTGATGCACTCGGTAAGTGTTTAGGCTCCGTAAGGTCCTTGTGCTACGTCGCGACATCCACGGGTCCAAGTTTACATTTTCGGCTAAGGGATTTGAGCCCCAGAATCTGCTGCTTCCCGGAGAGTCAAATCTGTCCCCAAACCTCGGTAAGATGGCCAGAAGAAGCCAGCAGGCGGGGCGCGCCAGGAGTTCCTCGAGTCTGCGAGGACTGTGTTTCAGCTGTGAATTTGTCGCTCGGGTTCTCTTGTGATTAGTAGTACACAGGGGTGTTGAACAGTTTCTTGGCGGCTTAGCTGCACCACTTCTTCGTTTCATGATGGCTTTTGGTCGACTTGCTTCCCGGCTTCCTTGCTTAATCCTAAGCTTGGGCCCTAAAGCCTAAAACAAACGGCTTCTGGGGTTTGGTTTCCCCTTTCTGGGCTGTTTGTCTTCCCCGGCTACTCTCGGGATCGAGGCCGGGATTGCCGTCTACTTCGCCGTTGTTCTTGGGCTTTCCATTTCGGGTTTCGTGTTGAGGGTCTTCTGAATTGATGATGCATCAAAAGTGGCAACAGTGACGCATGCAACAACCAGCCCCGAGCCGATCCACTAACAACAACAAGAGTCTTGCTGTGCTTCGTTCGGGTCACTCCGAATCTTAAACCCTCAACCCTAAACCCTGAACCCTTTTCGCTATGTAGGTTTTTAGCTTCGGTTTCTCTTGCTCGGTCGGGTTCACCATCGGGGTACTAAGCCACTAAGGCCCAAGCCCTAAACTCGTAAACCACAAACCCTAAACCCTAAGCCCTAAAGCCCTTAAGCCCTAAACCGTAAACCACTTCTCTCAGACTTGATTCCCGAGCGACCAGGACGATGAACGACCTGGGCATGCCGTTGACCTCGAGGAGGTTGGCAGCAGATGGCTGAAATTAAATGAGTTTTCGCCGAGTCATTATTCAACTTTCAGCGCCCCATCCCAGAACCTCGCTGCAACACCCACACCCCCTTGCTGATGCGAAACACCCAATTTTCAACACCGCAACAGACGAGAAGTCCTCCTTCGCAGACCAAAAACCACCAAAATCACGGGACTTGGTGAGCAAGGTTAGGTACTGCAATTCAATGCGACGCGACCACCACCACCACCACCGCCACCGCCACCACCACCACCACCACCACCACCACCACCGTTGTTATAGATGTTGATAGCCATGCCATCAGTACTCGTATGAAAATGCAACTGCAATTGCACTGCACTTTCCCAAAAATCAGCTGCTAGAGTCACGAGTTTGCTGTTTCTCTTGTCCTATGATTGGCTGTGTGTTGTCAGTGCTACCCGTGCCACGAGAGGAACCTCACCAATACCATGACCCATGAGCTCAGCACCACCACCATCAACGTCATCAGGACCTGGCATCACCACCATCTTCACCACCAGCAGCATCCAGCAACATTCGTCATTGTTCGTCGTCGAACTCCCACGAAGTCTCGCTTGAAGTATCTGGGAGCGAATGAGCAGGGTTTTAAAGTAAGGCAATAGCAGCCCCCAAAAACCTAAACCCGAAACCCGATTAGGGATCTTTTTGCTGTGCTTGCGACCAGGCACAGGTTCAAAGGCACCTCCACGTCCACAACCCTTCTGAAACCGTAGTGCAGACCTAAACCCTAAACCCTACAACCCTAAACCCCAAACTAAATCCCTTAAGAACCCAGAATTTGCTTTTCGCCCCATCCAGGAAGAGGAGAACGAGGCGCAGTCGGAAGTCTCCGGGGTCAAGAAGGCCGTCCAGGCTGGAATGTCGCTTTTTTGTGGGAGTTTACCCTAACTTCCCAGGTACCTACTATATAGGGCCCTTGGGGCTCTAGTACCCTATATAGTAGGTACCTGGCGGGTTAGGGTTAGTGTCAAGGATTCGAGTGTTCGGTGTTTATATTGGAGTGTGTGAGGTTGGGAGCTTGGAGGGCGCAGCACGGTTTCGGTTTGGGGTTTTGGGACGTTTCGGGGGTGTAAGCTTCGGGTTCAGAGTTGGGGCGTTGGGGTTTAGGCTCTTGGAGGTTTACGCAGGGTTTACGGATACGTGCAACTCCAACGGCGAGGAGGAATACAGAATAGAGCTTGAGGAGTACTGTGGATCCCGAATCAGTGCTCTTTTCCCATTCTTCATCTGGTTTTCCCTTTTCAGAGTTCTTAGGGCTTATAGGCTCTTTTGGTGGCAGAATTCGATTCGCGCAGAGATCGCATGCAGGAGATCTACATCCAGGAGGAAAGGGAACGAGAGGAGCGAGAAGAACGTGCGCGCGAGGAGCATCCCGTTTGGTAGTGTCCAGTTTAAGTTTCGGGCTGGGGTTGCAGCCGGTTCATTTGTACCCACACGAAACTGTGGTTAACGGAGTCCTTCTGTGATCAAGCGGTCGAACCAAGATGGCATTGTAAAGCCTCTTCTTTACGGCCTTGACCTACTGGTCTGTTCGTGATGTTTTCTGTTGTTCGCAGGGCACTTCCGCTCCCGAATGGGTGGAATCCTCACCTTTGGTCCAAATCTACATGCATAAATCAACCTGAGAGACATGGTCGAGCCAGAAAGTCTTCCGAGTAGATCTCAACCGGCTACCGCAGAACACCTGGAGCCTGCAGCAGTAGCGCTGCAGTACGAGCTGTTTTCCGTAGGGTGGCTGTGGAGAAGTATTGGGTAGGTCTCTAACTTCAGGACCCCTTTAAGTCCTCAAAATAGCATGGCACCCTTTTAAGAAGGACCCCCAAAGAGACCCCGACGCATAGAACCCCTCTAGACCTGCCTATAGAAGCCGTTATAGCTCCCTTGAAAGGGACCCCTAGAGAGCTAACCACATTCCGAAACGAACCGCGTCGAACCAGGCTAGTACCGCAAGACCACAGCCTCCGACGCAGGACGAAACCCATGAATCCTGAAGAGTATAGGATGGTATAGTCTAGTATCGTGTAGTGAAGTGAGGTGAGTGTAGTACAGTATAGCGGCATAGCGTAGTATAGTATAGTGTAGTATAGTATAGAGTTGTATAGTCTTGTGTCATTATAATAAGCTTAGTTTAATACTAATACGATCTGATGTAAAAAACCGATCCAGCAACCCCCGGCACTCTGAGGACGCTCATCCCTGCACGCACCGTAAACCATCTGACAAAGCGACCCTTGCAGAGGAAGCCCGGCGCAAAAGGGAGGAAGCGAGAAGGAAAGCGGAGGCTGCGAACGAGCCGAAGTTCCGGGGGCGTGGGGTACAAGCCCCAAAAGCTTACACAAGTGCTTCGTTGGCCTGCTTGTGCAGAAGTGAGTCGTCCTCGTCGCAACCTGCGGAACTATGCATGTGGCTGCAGGTGCTGGCTGAAAGGTCAGCCTTTAAGAAAAGGGGCTTTTTATCTAACCAGAAGACATCGCAGGAAATTGCGATGGCTGCCCCTTCCCTGCATGGCCTCGCCATGAACCGAATGCGTCCATTCGCCGCCCTGTGCTCGCTGCTCCTCTGCAAGCTTCTTGCTCCGGTCCTTGCCCAGGCCCCGGAAGGCTCCTTGCTGGAGCACCGTGAAGAAGGGGAGGTGCGCCTTGCGGAAGTTCGCCGCTATGTGCTGCGCGCCAGGAAGGCCCGGCTTGGCCTCTTTGTGCAGATCGGTCATCACGACTGGGCCTCGCAGATCTCGCAGTGCCTTGAGGAGGTGCTGTCGGCGACCGACGAGCCAACTGGCGTGCATCTCAACTTTGTCAACGGCACTGCCCCCTCCGATGACGAGGTGGAGGAGCTGCTGGGCTACGTCCAGGGCAAGCACAGCAAGGCCAACATCTTCGTCACCAACTCTGCAGGTGCCGCGGCCGACATGCCTCAGTTCCTGATGCAGTTGGATTCCGCTACTCGCGGGGGTGTGGACTATGACATCCTCTTGAAGCTCCGTGTGTCACCGCGAGACGATGTACAGCAACTTGCGTCCCAGGCGCTCTGCGGCACGCGCTTCCACGTGCGCTCAGTGCTGAATGCTTTCGCTTCCCGACCTTCGCTGGACCTCATCGCTCCTGCAGGTACCATCGTGGACCGAAAGACCAGCAAAAAGCACCTGGCGCCCTCCGTCTTCAACAAGGTCTTGGGCAACCGGAGCTGGAGAGGTTTCAGCGAGGGCAGTGCAAAAGGATTCCGCTCCCTGCTCCTGATGAACACAGGGCATGTGGGTCTGAACGAAGCGGAGGACCTGGCGACCTACGTCGCCGGTGGGAGCTTCTGGCTCCGGAGGGAAGCAGAGCCTTTGAAGACCGCCGTCGCTGCCATTCCGCGGCTTGCGCCCTTGATCCAGAAAAAGAACGACGAAGCTCAGGCCCTGGAGCTGGCACTGGAAGGCTTCGTGACGACGGCGCTGCGTCTGCGGGGCCGCAGCCTAGCTACGATGCCCCCGGCCCCAAAGGTCATCGCGATGTACTATCCACAGTTCCACCAAGTGCCTGAGCTGGAGAAGTTCTTCGGAGACGGCTACACGGACTGGAAGGCACTGCAGAACCCTAAACCCCAAAACCCGAAACCCTAAACTCCGAAACCCTAAACCCTAAACCCAACCCCTAAACTCCGAAACCCTAAACCCCAAACCCCGAAACCCTAAACTCCGAAACCCTAAACCCTAAACCCAACCCCTAAACTCCGAAACCCTAAACCCTGAAGGCGCTGCAGGATTTCAAAGGCGAGGGACTTCGGAAGCCTCTGAGCGAGGAGCGTGGAGGTCTGGGCTTCTATGACCTGATGAAGCGTCAGGTCAGGGGCCTGATGAAGCTACACTATGCTATGCTTGATTATATGAGAATATATACTATAACATGTTATACTAGACTACACTACACTACACTACACTATACTAGACTAGACTAGACTAGACTAGACTAGACTATGCTAGACTATACTATTCTAGACTAGACGAGACTATACTATGCTAGACTAGACTAGACTAGACTAGTTACTAGACTATACTATACTAGACTAGACTAGACAATGCTAGAAGCGTCAGGTCAGGGGCCGCCAGGCCCAGCTAGCCAAGCAGCACGGAGTGCATGGCTTCTCCTACTACCACTACTGGTTTGGTGGTGAGGGCGGCCAGAACAAGAGCGTGATGTGGAAGGTCCCGTACCAGGTTCTCCATGATGGGCCTAAACCCTAAACCCTAAACCCTAAACCCCAAACCCTAAACCCCAAACCTTAAACTCTAAACCCCAAACCCCAAACCCTGAACCCCAAACCCTAAACCCTAAACCAGGTTCTCCATGATGGGCAGCCCAATCTGCCTTACTTCTTCACCTGGGCCAACGAGCCTTGGACCCGAAAGTTCTCGGGCCAAGCCGGTGAGGATGGCACGGGGACCCTCATCCCGCAGACCTACGGCGACCGTGAGCACTGGGAAGAGCACTTTGAGCACCTGATGCAGTACTTCAAGGATCACCGCTACATGAAGATCGACAACAAGCCCGTCTTCGCCATCCTCCGCCCCCAGCTTTTGGAGCAGAAGCTGGAGCCCATGCTGAAGCTTTGGAGGAGCCTTGCGGTGGAGAAGGGCTTCTCCGGCCTCTACATCCTCTCTTCCGTGGGCCGGCGCTTCTACGAGGAGCACAACTACAAGGCGGAGCTCTTGGATGGAGCCTTTCATCATGCCCCAAGTTGCAGGGATTTGTGCGGTGGTGTTGCTTCGGACCGCGACCTCTACCTGGTCAAGGAGCAGCACCAGTACTGGGGTGCTGCGACAGGCTTCGACGGCCGAGTGCATGGCAACAGCGGTGCGCTGCACGTGACGCCGAAGACCTTCCAGCAAGCATTGGTGGGGTCTTTCGCCAACATGACCGCCATGCCGCAGCGACATGTCCCTGAGAATCTCTTCTTCGTTGGCTCCTGGAACCATTGGGCGGAGCAGCACACGCTCGAGCCGGACGACAAGTACGTTTTCGGCTACCTCCAGGCCTTGCGCAATGCCCTTGAGCACGTGAAGCCCCGCGAACTGGAAGCCCGAGAGACAGCCACGCAAGAAACGGTGTGAGCTTCAGCAAGTAAAAAAAGTAAAAGAGTCAGCAGTTATTGTTCGTGGGAGGAAGGTCCCGAAGACGGGTGCCCCCCCGAAATCTCTCATTTTATGGGCTCAGGAGGTGTTATGTATAACTGCAAGATGGCTAGGCACTTTTTGTAAGGGCCCCCTATGGTTTAGGGTTTAGGGTTTAGAGTCTACGGGTTAGGGTATAAAAGAAAAACAGTGGAGCCCGAGAGATAAATCATTTTGAAGCCCAGCCAGTCCCTGGCGATGTTTGCCAAATGGCAGTCGCCAGGACTGTGCGAACTGCAGCGGTCGTGGTACTCACTCTATCAGGAGTTGGTTCTGAGCATCCGAGTTGCAGGGCAAGGAACAAACCATGGCTGTTATCCCTGAACCGTAACCCCCTAAATCCGCTTGAAGGAGTACCGCCGACATGGCTGCACAAGCACCGTTTTCCATCTGCTCGGTTCTAGCGACTTGGCCAGCTGGGCGGGTTGTGACAAAAGCGCGGAGCTTATGGTCTACCTTAAACCACCAACTCTCTCGTAGGGTTCCTATAGACTTTACATCAGGGTTTATAATAGATTAATTGCTTTCTAAGTCGATCCTTTTCAGCATGCCGCACCAAGCATAAATCATTGACGTGTAGTGGGAGGGTTGAACGAGAACTCAACCCTAAACCCTAAACCACGGGCCCAGCTCCTCAAGCCTCAAAGCCCAGAATTCCTCAGCATTGAGGTGAACTTTGAAGCCTAAGCCTCCGAGAATTTGCACGCTGAAGCCCTGAAGCCCCTAAGCCCTAAACCCTGTACGCCCTAAGCCTGAGACCCCAAACCCCAAACCCAAAACCCTAAAACCTAAACCCCAAACCCTAAGCCCCAAACCCTAAACTCCAAACCCCCAAACCCAAAACCCTACTTGGAGGAAGCCTGGCGAAAGCAGCAAGAAGCCATCGAGAAAGCCCAGGCCACCTCGTTTGAAGGGGGCTCCTTTCAAGGGGGGGTTCCTTTAAAGTGGGACCATGGGGTTCTAGAGTAGGGTCCCCTTTAAGGGCTCCTTCTGGGATTTTTCGGGTTTCGCTCGGGGGTTTTTGGAGGGGTGCTGAGGGTTTGGGGCCTAGGGAAGTTTCAAATTTCGGGGGCTTGGGTTCTCTCCGCCCTAAAACCCTTAACTCCCTAAACCCGAAACCCTCGAACCGTAAGCCCTAAAACCCTAAAACCCTTAACTCCCTAAACCCTAAACCCTCGAACCGTATGCCCTAAACCCTCGTGGCACTCTGAGGTTCGGAGAGCCCCATCGGTCAAACTCCCGGCCCCAAAAAGCCCCGCTTCGAAGTCCAAGAGCCGACATATATCACTCGCAGAAATCCAACCTGAAGCCTTTCGGCCGTAGCCCAAAACATGCCAACGCCGGCAAAAGGAACACCAAGAATTTGTAAGGCATGACACGAAAAGTGCGGGAAACAAGCAGAGCAAGATTCGCGGAACAGTGGGGCAGGGAGCTTCTCGGACACGTCCAGTACCGCCACCAGCCGTTTCGCGTTTGGATTCGCGTTTTTGAATCGGTGCTCAGGGCAGCCCCGTTTATCAATGGGATTAGCTTAAGCAGCCTATCTCAGAAACCAGGCAGCACTACCCAAAACCAAGTCAACATAACGGATGTTTGCAGCAGGAAACGAGGAAAGCATCTCTGAACTACGACACGCACCGTAGACCCAAAAGCCGAAAGTCCAAGACCCAAGCCGTCAGAGAGACAAAGTAGAGAGAGAGAGAGAGAGAGAGCAAAAAAGTACAGAGAGAGAGAGAGGAGACAGTAGAGAGAGAGAGAGAGAGTGAAGCCCGGTGGACTTGACCGTCCGCTATGCCCGGGAGAGAGAGAGAGAGAGAGAGAGAACAGTAGCCTTAGCTTCTGGTGGTGGCCATCAGCTCCACTTCTGTCCCGGTTGACTTCGGGCATGTCGGGAGTAGGGTTGCGTTGTTCGGGTGCAGGCGTTACTGCATTGTAAGGGGCTGGGGGACTAAGGCTCGAAGATTCAGGCACTGGCGGTTTCTGGGATTCAGAATCTCGAGTGCTCGACCTCTCTCAGGTTTTGTAGAAGGGTCTTCGTTATAGTTTGAGCCTGAATGGGAGCTCAGTTGAGTTTGAGAGTCCCGGAACTTGGGTTTCGTAAAGCTTGTAAAGCCCTATAATCCCTCAGGAGCGCTGTATGACGCAGAACCACTCATCAAAAGCTTTCGGGGTTCCGGCTTCGAAAAGTATTCCGGTCAAAGCGCGGCAGTCCGAAAACTCCCGCAGCTGCAGCCCAGCCTGTCCGGAGGAGGAGGCCCGACGCAAGAAGGAGCAAGCCCTCGAGGAAGCTCAGGCCACGTGCGAGCGCCAAACTTTTTTGGGAAGTTTAGGGTTAAGAGTTCTATGTTGCTTCCTAAACCCTAAACCCAACAACCCGAAACCCTAAACCCTAAACCCTAAAATTCCTAAACTAAGCCCTAAACCCAACAACCCGAAACCCTAACCCACACCAGACCCTGGAGCAGAACAATGCTGCGAAAGCGACCGGCTGTGCATAAAACTCGTCAGAATCTTTGGGTCGTGAAATAGGCAGCTTCCGTTTTTGCGGGCAGTACAGTCGCTAGATTCCCTGGATGATGATCCCAACAGTTCAACAGATAACCTTCGGTACTGCTAGGAAAGTGAACAACGAGGATCTGTGCAGCTGCTTGCCGTGGTCTCGATTGTGATTCTGGGTAGGATGGCTGTTGGTCACATCTACGGTTGAATCAGGAAAAATGATGACTTACTGAAGTGAACTTCCTCGCAGTCGCATGGGGCACATGGCACATTTTAACGGTGTCCTTCATGACCCTCACTACGCCCTCCACGAAGACTCACCACCCCAGCCCCCAAATCCAGAGCTACCAGCCTCAGCATCACTGCCGGCTCGTTGGCTCACGACGTGCCCGCAGGCCGCCCAACGCAACGCCAGTCAGGCGCATACCCAGGTGGGAGGGGATGTCTTCACGGGATGTAGGGTTTAGTGCTTAGGGTCAGGAGTCTAGAGTTTAGGAGTTTGGATTTCAGTTTGGATCATTGTGTTACGATGTTGGAGCTGAACAGACTGTAGGGTTCATGGTTTACGGGCTTGGGGCTTAAGGTTTAGGATGTGGCTTTGGGCTGCAGTGTTTGCTGTCGGCGTTACCAGGTGGCCGTCAAGGCCCGACGCAAAGAAAGGGCCGGGGTTTAAGGTCCTCAGTCCGTGCTGAGAAGGGCCAGTTTAGGGTGGGAAGCGACAGCTGTCCCGGCGTGATGTTTCAAGCCAGTTGTGAAAGGGCCAGTTAGGGTGCTGATGGAGCCCTTCTGTTGCAGGACAACATCACTCACAAAGCAGAGGCTGCCAGAAGCAATGCCAGCCACGTGCACAGCAAGGTGGGAGAGGGCAGCGTCTGTCGATGCAAATCAAGGGTGTCGCAAGCCATGCTCACTAAGAGACCGTGCTGCCATTCTGTGAACGTGCTTGCCGGATGCTTCTTTTCTCGGCCCCGCGAATCCACTATCTACGAAAGGATTGGGGTTGGCCGGAAGTTGGCCGTGGGCCCGCAGTCGGGGTCGGCAGGAGGCTTGGGGTCGGCCAATGGCGTATAACTGCAAAGAGAGAGTGGAAGGCAAAGTTGGTGTCTTTCTCTTGTTTGAACTATTATCCCACAGGGACGCTACTGCTTCTGCACGAACATGCCCGCTCGGGCCCGAACGTGCTCGCTGAAGCCGAGCGATGCTCGCTCCTGCCCAGCGTACTCCCTCACTAGCAACGTGCTCACTCGATCGCGAACGTGCTCGCTCCAGCGAACCGCTTCGCCAGCTGCGACACTGCGCAGGCGCAAAAATTTGAGGGAGCACCAGCTTCTACTAAACCCCAGCCAAGGCCAGGGCAACTAATGGACGCCTCTCGAGACATCCTGCGTGCTCCAACGAAAACCCACTTTTTAGAGACATGCGCGCTCGCTCAAAATGTTCGCACGGCGGCTGCCGCGCGGCGCGGGGACTGACGTGGTGGGTGCCGCGCGGGGACTGACGCGGTAATAGGACGCACGCGACGACCGCAACCGCAATCTCAGGTGATTCCTAGGCTCAACGGCCGTACAAAGGCTGAAAGCAGCGCCCAGAGCCGGGATCTGAGCGAGCGGAGCACACAACATCCAACATAAGGCCTTTGTTATCCAAGGTGTGATATGCCCCAGCGACCTTCGGCCGGAGATGCGGCAGAGAATACAGCAAAAACTGGGGATAGTGGGCTCCCTTGTTCAATCATGGGCCCAAGCAAAGACGCATCGAGCGAGCACCATGACAGCTTGGAGGCACCACTTTCAGGCAGCATGCATTCCGACTGCTATGACCAACCGCTAGGTCATTGTGGCTTCGAACAATTCCAAAAACTGGTACCTCACTTCTGGCCCTAAGCCCCAAACCCCAAGCCCTTGATCCTCTACGTGCTCCGAGACTCTGCGGTCATGTGGAATTTGGGGGCACAGCCGGTCAATGACTTCTAAAGCCGTGCCATTGCCTTGATCCGCGCACCCGCCAGGCCAACATCAGCAAAGGAGAGCCTGCCAGAAGCGCCAGTCATGGCCCCGTCAAGGTGGGACAAGGGAGTGGCTTGAAGGGCTCTATAAAGGGATCGACAAGGGTTTGGGGGCTTGCAGTTTGGGGATTCGGAATACATCACACTTCTGGACTGATGATACTCAATGGAGCCTGTTCGGGGTCAAAGATGTCGTAGATGTAGTAGCCTTTTACAACTCAGCCATGTATGGCAAGGTATCCTCTAAACCCTAAACCCTACATAAACCCTAAACTCTAAACTCCAAAACCCTGAAAGCCCAAACCCTAAACCCTAAAACCCTAAAACCCTAAACCCCTAAACCCCTGAACCCCTGAACCCTAAACCCCTAAAGCCCTAAACCCTGAGCTCCTTTCTTCTTGAAGGCCACTTGCCGGAAGATCTCCCGGAGAGTGGCAGAGAGAGAGACATCTTGAGCTCGTGGGCTCCGGTATTTAGGGGCTTTAGGGGCTGTAGAGGTTTAGGGGCTTTAGGGTTTTGGGCTTTAGGGTTTTGGGTTTAGGGTTTTGGGTTTAGGGTTTTGGGTTTTGGGTTTAGGGTTTTGGGTTATGGGTTTAGGGTTTAGGGGTTGTAGGGGTTTTAGGGGTTTAGGGGTTTTGGGGGTTTAGGGGTTTGGGTTTTCAAGGGCTTTAGGGGTTTAGGGTTTTAGGGTTTTTAGGGGTGGTTAGGGTTTAAAGTTTAGGGGTGTTAGGGGTGTTAGGGGTTTAGGGGTTTTGGGGTTTTAGGGGCTTTAGCGGTTTTAGGGGTTTTAGGGGTTTAGGGGTTTAGGGGTTTTAGGGGTTTAGGCTTAGGGTTTAGGGGTTTTAGGGGTTTAGGGGTTTAGGGGTTTAGGGGTTTTAGGGGTGTTCAGGGGATTTAAGGCCTAAGGCTTTGGGTTTAGGGTTTAGGGGTTTAGGGGTTTTGGGTTTCGGGGTTTTAGGGTTTTAGGGGTTTAGGGGTTTTAGGGGTTTGGGGGTTTTGGGGGTTTGGGGGTTTTAGGGGTTTTGGGGCTTAAAGTGAAGCCTTGAACTCTGCAAGGGCCTTAGGGCTTTAGGATTCCCTCATAGCACGCTCGCAGGAAAGCCCAAACCCCAAACCCGGAACCTTAAACCCTAGCTTCGCCAGTTCCGGCCGGCGACGCAAAGAAAGAGCCGACACAACTATAAAAACAAAAAAGGCAGCGGCAGAGAGAGAGAGAGAGAGAACCACCCTAAACAAACCGGAACCATCCTCGCCTGCATAGTCCGAGTTGCGAGAGTCCAAATCTCCGCCCCCTGTCGCGGCTGTCGCGAGGAGGCGGAGGTCGTCAAGGGCAAGCAGGCACAGTCGAGGGTTCATTGGCTTGGGGGGTTTTTGAGCTTAGGGTTCCTTGGTTTAGGGTTTGGGCCTGCGAGGTTTGTTGGATTCTCTTGGGCTTGAGGGGTGTAGGGTTGGCGGACTTAGTGTTCAGGGCCCCAGGGGTTTAGACCGCTGCACGGAAAGAAGGGATTTGGGGAGGTCGGGATTTGGGGGGTTGTGGGAATTGGTTTAGGGGCCGCACGAAGCCAGAGTGCCCCAAACCCTAAGCCCCTTAAAACCATGCGACTTTCTCAGCTGGGCGGGTGGGAAAAGGATCATGTGGCCAGTTCTCTAAATTGGGGCCCCTTCTTGGGTCCCAACATAGTACGGCACCCTTATTGGAAGGACCCTAAAAAGAGACCCTAATTTAGAGAACTACCCATTATAGAACCCCTGATAGTCCCGTTATAGAAACTTTAAAGAAACCCTTAAAGATCCCTTAAAGGAACCCCCAAAAAGGGACCCTGCTTTAGAGAACTACCCCATGTAGAACACACGAGTACGACAGCAGTCGCCAAACTCCGGCCCTGGCCCGAGCACCCTAGCCTGAACTTCAAAAATTAGGGTTTAGGGTTTCGGGTTTTAGGGTTTAGGGTTTCGGGTTTCGGGGTTTTAGGGTTAAGGGTTTAGGGTTTAAGGTTTTGGGGTTGCGGGTTTCGGGGTTTAGGGTTGCGGGTCTTGGGGTTTTGGGTTTCTCAAACTCGCAACTGCTGCCTTCAAGGCCGTTACCCCTCGAGTCTCAACCACCACGCAGGAGTGGCGAGTGCGACTGTGGGTTTGGGGTTTTAGGGTTTGGGGTTTAGGGGTTTAGGGTTTTGGGGTTTTAGGGTTTAGGGTTTAGGGTTTAGGGTTTTCCTGTGGAAAAGGGTTTAGGGTTTTAGGGTTTAGGGTTTTAGGGTTTAGGGTTTAGCGTTTGGGGTTAGTGGAGTCGTTGTCAGGGTGGTTGAGCTAGACACGGGGCGGAAGATAGTTACCGTCCCGTAGCGTCTAGAGTGTTAAGGGAGTGCAGTGAGTTTTAGATCGCCAGGTTTAGGGCCTTGTCCTATACTGGGTTTAGGGTTTAGGGTTAGGGACGCCACGAAGACCTTGTAGTGCACGTATACCATGTCGTCCCATGTTGCGCTTCCAAGAGCACAGAAACTCACAAGTGCTTAGTCTTCTCCAAACTGGAACCTTAAGAAAAGCCGAGCCTTGTATGTTAGGGTTTAGGGTTTAGGGTTTTTAGTGCTCCACTTCAGTCAAGCCTGAGAAACCTCACCTATACAAAGGGTTGATGTTTAGCCAAGGGCCTCATTTATCAGTTCTGTTTCCATGGGGATCTGGTGCTGGTTCCCCCGGTACTAGTTCAAAAACAGTTGCCCCCAAACCCAAAGCCCTACACTGCCACACCTTAAATCCTAAACCCTCAACCTTACATAGTCAGCTGGGCGGGTGGTAGAAAACCCTACACCATAAATAAACCCAAAACCCTAAACCCTGAACCCCAAACGCCTACCCTAAACCCTAAACCCTAAACCCCGCTACACTTAAAAAAAAACTTTAAACCCTAAACCCTAAAAAACCCTAAACCCTAAACCCCAACCCACACAAAGCGAGGAGCCCGAAGAGGCCGGGATCTCGGCCTCTCAAGGCGTCGCCGCCGCCGGGCCGCAACAAAAGGTTTAGGGTTTAGGGTTTAGGGATTAGGGGTTTAGGGTTTAGGGTTTTCGTTGCCTTTTGCCTATGTAGAAGAGGGTTTTTATGGGTGGAAGCCAGTGCTCATCCTCATGCCCTTAAACTTTGCGGGATTCGCTGTAGGAGGTTTTTAAGAGGGTTCCAGGAGGGTTCGAAGTGGGTTTTTGGGAGGTTTGTAAGAGGGTTCTAGGAGTGTTCGAAGTGGGGTTTTGGGAGGTTTGTAAGAGAGTTCCAGGAGTGTTCGAAGAGGGTTCTAGGGAACCCAGTCTTTGAAAGGCATCTTCTTGTTTCGCGCATGAAAACATGTCCTCTTCGCGAAGATTAGATGCATTGATAAGGGTTGAGAACTGATAGGTGCAGCTCAAACTTCAAGTCGAGAGAACTTTGGCTTTCGCGGCTGTCTGTTTGTGAATGATCCTCAGCTGTCCAATGTCCCTCTTCTGCTTCTGTGCTGTTCCATAAGACTTTCAGACTGTTGAGACTTCTCTGGTCCTTTGCAGCCACAACAGGATGGTGACGTCTACGGCGACAGCGGCTCCCCGGGCTGGGATGGAGATGGAACGGATGGGGATGGCGACAGCCCGTCGGATGGCGACGACGGCGCATGGGATACCGGCTATGAGTACGGCAGGAACCGGGATTTGCTAGACGAGGCCGATCCGCTTCAGAGGTTTGGATGGTAGGGCTGCAAGGCGCAGAGCCTCGGGTAATGCAGGGACCTGTCTAACAGTTCTGTAGGCTTCTACAGTACTGGTTTGCATGAACTGGGCATCTCGCAGCATCGGCAGATGCAGCCGGGCCGCCATTGCTTCGCGTCTGGTCGCAGCTTCTCTCTGTCGTCGCCTCGGGAGGACCAGGTGGCTTCCGTGCTTAGGAGCCACGGCTAAGATGTAAGTCTTGCGCACACGGGAGAGGTGCTGTTGTGTTTTGTTCTCGAGGTTGCATTACTGGGTGACTCTTGCTCAGAGATGAAGGGTCAAGGTTGTGAGTTTGAAGTGCTCCGGGGCTGACTATCAAACTCAGAGCTACCTCAGTCGGATTCCAGTTCTGTCTCGTCATCTCGTTACCAGCACATGATGCCCGGGGTCTTACCTACAGGCGCTTTGGTAGCTTGCGCAACCCACTTTGCATTTCGGGGGTTCCGCTGTGGGGCTCCATGCCCCACACGACGAAGATGTAGGTTCGGATCCATCTGGTGCTTATAACTCTAAGCTCATCCCACTGAACGTTGCAGAGGTGAAGAGCCAGATACCTTGAAGCAATCAAGCTCCAGGAAGTTCAATAACAGGCGTTTGGGATTAAGGGTCTAGGATCTTCTACAGTGTATGCAGGGACTCGGTTTAGGGTTTAGGGTTTAGGGTATCGAATAATCCGATCTCTACAGAATGCTGGAGA